>CAAKHD010011697.1:28943-66337 GCA_901007705.1 Fistularia tabacaria
TCAAACACAATAACAAACACACATTTTGTCTCTCTCCCACACTCACTCACACGCACTCACACACACACACACACACACACACACACACACACACACACACACACACACGCACACACAAACACACTCACCCACACACACACACTAACACACACAAAGCCATTTGAGATTCAGTCTTGGGTTGCTGGGTTTTCATTTGAACCTCAAATAATCCTCAAATAATCCTTTTTGCTAACTGTTACTTACAGAAATTATCAAGTCATGAACTTTAATCATTTCTTTCTATCATTTTCAAGTTGTTATTTTGCTTTACGTCCAAATGTCGTCGTCACTCTGTTGTGTTTCAAAAATACCCCTGGAAACTGGTCTAAAAATCAGGATGAACCTTACAAAACATTTCGTATTATATTACAAACAAAGCAGTGAACCGCCTCCCCGGCCCTGAAGGGTTTTCAAACTTCTCACCCAAATGCTTACTGCGAACATTTTAAATTTATCAGAAGGTGCAGGCCTAAACGAATAAACAAATCGCATCAAGTTTCTTTTTACAGAGCCTGTCCTCCTTATATCAGTACAAATGCGGGTTTTCTTTCAAACTGAGACCAAGAAGCTGTTTGTCCCCGCCTTCGCTTTTCACTGGCTCCTTCTTTCAGGCCCTCGAATGTGACAGGCAAATCCTCCAGATCGAAAGCGATTGATAATAGAGAAGACCAGACTTACACACAGACAGAGCACAGAGAGAGGAAGTGGTGGACAGAGGCTGTTACTGACAGTGTGCCTTTCTCTCTCTCTTACGCGTACGCACACACTTTCAACACTTTGTCAATCTCTTCTGCATCCACTGTCTGTCCGCTTGCACTGTCTCTGCAGCAGGGAACACACAGACACACGCACCCACACCGGTCGAGCCGACTCAGCACCGCTCGGTCCAAACGCCTGCTGGGACGGCCGAGGCTCTCAAATATGGTGAGTACGTATTTTAGCCGAAACTGACGGCCAAATTGTAAGGACGGGAATGACAATGTAATAACAGTCGTGTCAAATATTTCACTCTTCATACTGGTCAAGTTTTTTTTTTTCAAGTACAAACTTTTTTGTTTTTCTTCATCTTATATTGTGCAACTCTGCCCAATGTAAGTTGAACTGCTGGAGGTTCCTCTTCTGTGGGTGTTCTTTGCAGGGTCTATTCAGGGTGACGGTGTTTCATATTTACAAAGTGTGAACAGGAAAACACATCTCCATTTAGATAAAATTGCTTGGTGATTAACTGAATGATGCAACTGGCCTGATGTTAAGAGGAGCAATTATTGTTGTTTTTATCTTTTCAAAATGTATTTACTGGCACCATTAACATTTCATGTCTGGATGCATAATAATTGCACTTAACTAAATAGCCCAACCCAGAACTTAGTACACCGATGTTCTGCTGGCATGTCACTGTACAGATAGTGTAATAACACATTGGTTACAATATTATAATATCATTAGAACGTAACTGTACTGCTCCCTTGTTCACCCACAGCCACTTATCTTATCTCCACTTCCTGGTGTTGTTTCTCTGAGTCCAGTCAAACTAGACTCATTAAAAATCAGGTGTGGCTCCAACCCACCATGTCCCTCGGTGACTCAGACTCTTCTCACAAACCGGGCTCTTCTCCCAACTGGGCACAGTCGAGGTTCTGGGTGGTTCTGTGACATGTGATATTACATCATGACCTCAATGGCCACATCGGGGCTTGTCTTGGAAATTTGGAATGCAATACAGTCTAGAGGGCTTTCCTTTAGAGAAAGTAAAGGGTCTACATTTTTGTTTATCTTCGTTGTAATGCTGTTATAATCCCACTTGAGGCCACCATGATAGGCATCCAGCAATTAATTAAAATTGAAAATCACTAAAATGTACAAATATCAGTTGAAAAAGGATAAAAGATGCAATTTCTGTGAATCACAACAAAAGGCTGGCATATATATCTATATGAAACACAATCAAGACGAGTTTGGGCAGAGAGGTCATAACACCCTTATTAATCTGAGAAAAACCATGAAGAAAAAAAAAGGATCATAAATGTGAAATGACTAAATGAAAAGCGGCTTCATGGGGTGTCTGTTGAAGTAGATTAGATTTGATTAGAACGTTCATGTTTTGGTCGCTGATAGTTTTGAAGTGGAGCTTTTCCATTTTCAAAAGCTCAGGGGAATGTACGTGCTCATGGCCAGATTTTGAACTTTGTAATCAGGATTTGTAGTTTAATTCATATAAAGAACAAAAATTTAAAAAAATTGATTGCGTGAGTGTGATGATTTTGATTTTTTATCACTGAAGCCATTTTTTAAATCAAATTTATTTTTTATTCAATTATTTTGAATTATAAATTCTAATGCAAAGTTTAGAAAATGTGCTCTGGGTGATCCACTCATTTAAAAGAGTGATGTCATTGCGTGGATGCACAAACACACAAACACACACACACACACACACACACACACACACACACACACACACACACACACACACACACACACACACACACACACAAACACAAACACACACACACACACAGTGGGAATGATGGACAGTTGTTTTGCCGCTTAGGCAGTAAAGCCATAACCTACCTCCACCATAAATTAGGCACCACATCATTAGCAGGTGAGGAGTCAAACAACATAAAAACAAGCCAGAACATGAGTGCAAATATGTGTAATGTCATACATGTCTCCTTCTCCTATCAAGAAGAACAAGAATTTAGAAAGAATAAGAATGATATCAGTTGTCGTATTTGCTTTCATGTATTTGTTTTGATTGTCTGTTCATTTTTAAAGGTAATTTCAATTTATTGGAATATTTATGTCGAAAACAGAACAAGCCATATTGTACTTGTGTTATCGTGAATGTAAAACATAGTATAATTGTGTTGCCTCATTTCAGGTTTTATTTTCAGTCCCTGATTTTTAAATTTGAAATATTGAGGAAAAAAATTCTATTGTATTCTTATTTTGAAATTTGACTGCATTTAATGTAATTCGCACATTATTTGAATTTGACTTTTTCATGTCATATATGTATATATTCAAGATTCAAAACGTTTAATGTCACATGTACAGTGTGGAAACGTGTTTCCCCGTACAAAGTAATTCTTACTTTGGGGAGCAAGCAAACATGTCTGCCACGGAGGGCACTATTTATGTACTTATAAATAAATACATAAATACATACATACATACACACACACACACACACACACACACACATATAAATATATATATATGTATATATATATATATATATATATATAGAAAATGATATTTGTAAAAATAATAATAATATAATAATTATATTATCATATGTTTCCCACTATTTTGTTTTACACGCGGCCACAACTTCTATGATCCCCTGCTCCTTCATTTTCTCATTTTCCTAAGGCTTTAAAAAACACATAGGGTGACTTTAACTCCAGCTGCGTCTTCTGTCCAGGAAACCAAAGCTGACGTGAAGGCCATCATGGCCCGCTTCCAGGGGGGTGGCGGAAGTGTTGACGAGAGTTCCTCCATCTCGCCAGAGCTGAACAAGCAATCCCTCCATCCCACCCAGTCCTCCGGGCCCATACTGCCCAAAAAGCCGGTCTTTGAGAGCCTCTCGGGCAGTGCCATCAGTAGCTCGGCTAAACCCTCCTACCTGAAGAATACCCGGTCGACGAAGAGTGACACAGAGGTGCACGAGGCCACCCGGAGTAGAGCCCTCAACGCAAGATTTTCAAACGAGGATGAGACCAAACTCAGCAGTAAATCTTTCGCAAGTGTTAAACCCACATCTCCTCTGAAGGCTCCAGAAGCCAAAGCCCCAGTGCAAAAGCCTCCTCTCTACAAGCCCCCCATTGGCTCCACCTTCTCCGATCCCAAATCCCTGCTCCCTAAACCTGCTCTGGCATCTGGCCCCAAACCCAGCTGGGTGAGAGAGGATCCCGGCAGCAGCGCATCGCCGCCAAAGCTGCCCCCTCTGCAACAGAAACCCAGCAGCAGCCTGTCGAAACTCAAGCAGCAAGATATGGTGGGGGCAAAAGGCGACGCCGCCGGCAAAACGCCACCTCAACCCAGCCCCGCCTCCAAGCCCATCAGCAACTTCTTGGCCACTCAGAGCATCTTCAGCAAGGATGGGACTGAGCAGAAAGACTCCAAGGAGACCAGGGACGGACGCAACAAGCAACCCCTCTCTGCTGCCGTCCCCCCCGTCAAACCGTCCCCAAGCAAGAAGCCCAGCTTCAAGGCCGATTTGGGCAACTCTGCTCCTGGCGGCAGGGTCCACACAGATAACATGCCAGGCCCCAAACGCAATCAGCTCCCAAACAGCTTAGCTCTGGGTCAGCCGCCCGCCAAACCAAACCGCCCCCCCGGGGTCAACCTCGAGAGCTTTAGGAGAGACGCCATGGTCGCCAATGGTAAGAAGGATCGGCATTAACACTTAAATTAATTAGTAATGACACGGTTGAAGAGCCATTCCCGTCAGGGGACGATTACAGAGACCACAAACCCGTGAAAAACAGAAGTGCATTTTTCCAAGCGCAATGTTGTGGGACCTCCTTGGGTTAGGCAGGTCAAGATGGACTGAGGGGATGAAGGCGCCCACTTGTCTTCAGGAGGCAAAAATAATTTTTTAGCTTCAAGATGATTTTTACTCAAGTACATTTCATTAAAACCCCATTAGAGCAACGGGAATCATGACAGAGGTGGCTGTTGGTACAAATGTACACACGCAGACACACACACACACCTACATCAGTGTAAGCATTGTGATAAAACAGAAAAAACGGCTGCTGGTCTCATGACCGTCGGAAATTGAAAAACTTCCTCTTTGTTTATGTCTTTTTCCATTGTGATCTCTTTCTATCGCGAAACCACTCGAATTGAAACAGAGGAAAGCTTCAAAAAGTTTTCGAAAGTCCACAAGCTACAACACCGCTGCATTTCCAACACACACACAAAAAAGTTTCACATAGAACATTACGCAAGCACTTTCACAAAAATTCCTCATGAAATTGGACAATCAAGAGTTTCTTCTAGGAGATACCACTTGTTTTGTTTTTTGCAAGCAGTGGTTTCCAGAGTTGTACCAGGTAATTGTGGGTTAATCATGTGTGTATGGTTTGGTGGGGTTGGGGGGGCGCAGTCTCTGTGACATGTCTATCATCACTGGGCTGCCATTTAAAAGAAAATACACACTCATCAGAGGACCTGCTACTTTTTTTAAGAGAGACGTGGTTCCTCAATTCGTCTATCTAAGTGGTAACAGATGACATTATTTCACCACATGGGGAAGTGTCCTCTGAGAGAGTTTCAAGTGAGAGGATGGGTTTTTAGGTGTGTGCATGCATGCACACGCACACAACAACAATCACACACACAAACAGATTCAGAGGTAAAGGACAACTCCTTGCTGATAATGTTCTTTGCACCTGGAATCAGTGGAGAGAAAAATATGGGATTCATTTTTTCATTTTTGCCTTACTTTGCAGCACAACACATTTTCCCAGGACGAAATAACTAATTAGTACTTTAGCTATATTTGCACTCAATTACCCCCCAAATACCATCTGTCTCACTGCGTTTAAATCCACATGCAAATCCTGGTATAGTTAAGGGTGAGAAAAGTCGGTTGATTTTTTTGTGGGTGGATTTGTTTCAAGTAATAAAACATGTTCTGCCATTTAACGCCATTTTCTGACATCTTGAGATTGTTTCCGAGTCCCCCTCGACATCCACCCCCATGAACAAACGGTTCATTTAACACCTTTTTTTTTTACCCTCACCTCACACAAACAGGCCTCACAAGCACCTTGAAGAGAACTGTCAACCCCATGTCATTGGCATCTCACCACAGTAACCAGAGCAACCACCCAACCCCAACACAGGCCCCACTGCCTGCGCTTCCAACTCTGCCACCGCGACGCCACGGAGCCACGTAATTCTCAGCCCAATGCACACAGACGAGCTGTACATTGATGGCAGAGCAGGTGCAGTAGAGTATCTTCATCAACACTTTGCGTGTGTGTCTATGTGTGGGTGTGCGTGTGCGCGTGTGTGAGTTACAGCATCCAGAGCGATGATTGCTACGATGACGTTGATGAACCAGGCAATGCTCCGCCTCCTCCTCCACTGCCAGCCACAGGTTCGCTTTTGCCGCATCATACAAATATAAAAGATGTTTAGAACTTTTTCCTGATTGTACCATGATATTATTTTATTTTTTACATTCTTAATTTCAAACTGCATTGATGTCTCTGTTTGCTACTGGGGGAAAAAAATGTGAAATCTTGATTGCAAATCATTTAAATCCAAATCTTTCATCAACTGCTTCCCCTCAGGTCATCCGAGCTGGAAGGCAAAGGTGAGACATGCAGATTACCGTTTCTCTTGAATTAAATTTAGTTTTTGAAAGCAAAGCCTCCAAATTTAAAGAATTGAGAGGCGGAAAACGAATGTCTTCAGTCTTTTATTTTGCCCTTTGGGATTTGAAGAAGCAATTCTTCGCTGACGACCCATCTCAATCTAACAATAAGGATTTTGTTGCCATAGAAACTTTATTTGATTTACTTTTTACACACAAAGTTTCCAAATTGAAACAATCCTGATTTGGAAAATGAAGACAGAAACAGATGTCGTGGACTTAAAAACCCCAGGAGTACAAATCCCTGTGAGAGAACTTTAAAATACCTGCAGTGTGATTTATGAGATACACACAAAGCTAGTAATTATTCATGTCTTGTGTGTTCAGGGACAGCCTGATGACAATGAAGACGAGGATGATGACGATAGTGACGGCGAGATGTATGACGAACTGGATGATCGATGGTGAGAGAACGATCCGTGTTCCTTCAAACCCTCTTACCAAGTGCTTCAAATATTGCGTCCATGTCTGGACAACTCTCACTGATCCTCTGACAGACATGCAGTCAAGTTGTCTTCTCCACGATATACCAGTATTGACATGATATATAATATAGACACTGGGCTATGTTGTTAACCCACTGGTAGCTATTCCAGCTGTACTCAATGTAGCACAAAGGAAACCTTTTAGGGTGTTTACTGTCACTGATGGCAAATTATGTTCTTATGTTTCAAGACCAAATTCATTTGTGGTTCAAATTACATAATAATAATTTCCTTTGCCCTTTGGTCGTTCCTTTCAGGGATCACCAAAGTGAATCATCTGCCTCCGTCTAACCCTATTCTCTGCATTCAGTTCTCCTTACAACATCCACAAATCTCCTCTTTGGTCTTCATCCGGACCTCCTGCCGAGCAGTTCCAACCTTTGCATTGTTCTACCAATATATTCACTCTTGCTCCCCTGTCTTCTGTGTCCTGTGTCCCTCTAACACTAACACTCCCTCTAACCTTGGAATTCTGGTTTGAAACCAGTGACTACTGTGAAAGGGCAGCTGACCTGGTGACAGTCTGAAGAGACAGCTGATAGGAGGGAACAGAGCCGAACTTGGCTGGCATGGGCCACCATCCCTGATGATATGCTTCCAATCCAACCACCTCAGCACCAGCTGGACTCAAGACCCCCACATGGAGCGAAGTTGAGAAGACAGTAAAGCAGGCATGAACAGCATCAGCTTCTGGGTCAAGGTGCGCCCCATATAGCCTCTAGAAGAACAATCTAGATGTCTTGAAGATCCTGTGGAAGTTAATAAAGTTGACTTAGAAAAAAGGCATCATACTTGAGGCATGGCAGACGACAGGAAGTTTCCTGATTCCTCAACCATCAATCATTATTGCCAGATCAGTCTACATAATGTGGAGGGGAAAATTTTCTTCGGTGTTTTGGCCCAAAGACTCTTCGCATTTCTGCAGAACAACAACTGCGTCAACACCTCAGTACAGAAGCCAGGAATAAATGTTTTTTTTCCAGATGCCTGGAACACACAACCATCATCTGGCACCCGATATAAACTGCCAGGATGGACAAGAAAGATCTAGGGGTGGTATTCTTAGACCAATGCCTTTGGGTCAGTGCCTCATGAGGTACTGTAGGCAGCTTTCAACTTCTTCCAAGTCCCAGAGAGCATTACATGGCTGGTCAAAGCCTACTTCCAAGACCTTCTGCTTTGTGTCTCAACTCAGGCAGGAAAAACTGCCTGGCAGCATTTGGAGATAGGCATCATCTGCACCATCTCCTCATTGGCCTTCACCTTGGCAATGGAGCTAATTATCCAAGCATTGCGTTGGTGGTTGGAGGCAAGTGCCTGAAGAATGGACTGTGGCTTCCTCCAATCAGGAAGAATATGGATGACATGTCAACAATAACAGTGACTAACGCATGCACGAAACACCTGCTTGACAAACTCCAGGGAAACATCAGATGGGCGTGAATGGACTTTATACCCACTAAATCCCACTGTATTTTCATTATCAAGGGAAAATCTTGGAAAGCCAATCAAAAGCCTTGGTCAGTGTTACACTGCACAACTAAAAGATGCTGAAAAGGTGGAAGAACTCAGGCAGGATAACATCAGTCACCTCAAGCAGACCAACAGCCCTGCTCTCTTGGGAAAGTCAAAGCTCTGGTGCTTTCAGCTTGGACTGCCGCCCTGTCTCATGACATCTATGAGGTCACCCCAGCCCACGCCAAATGGCCGGAGAAACTAGTGAACACGCAAGGGAGGAAGTGGCTTGGACGTCCCAGATGCCTCACCAGCATACATCTGTGTAGCAGTGGAGCCCTGTCCCTACCAGTATCAAGCATATTGGAGGAATACAAGTGTTCCAAAGCAAGACTTGATGTGACCCTCACAGAGTCCCAGGAACTCCTTTGTCAGAAGTGTGGCTCCTACCTTAGCCACAAGGATAAGATGGAGACCAGGTGCAGCAGCAGCACAGACAAAGTTTGCCTTGAGACACCGAGACATAGTGGGCCAGGTACTTGGCAGAGGGGGGCCTAGGTGTGGAGACAACAACACCTGCATGGCAGAAGGCTACTCTGGCTGAGCACCGACACTTGGTGATGGAGGAAGTGCGCCATGTGGAGGAAGTGGATAGGGGTCCCAAAGCTGCATCCCAAGCCAAGCAAGGCCGCTGGGTGAGGTGGGATGGTGTAGAAAGGAGGAAGATAGCTTGGAACAAGCTGTGGAACATGGAGGCAAATATGCCGAGCTTTACCATGAGAGTCACACACGATGTCCTGCCCGCTCCTACCAACCAACATCTCTTGTTTGGACAGGACCAAGCCTGTCTCCCGTGTCCTGCCCTAGCAACCCTAAAGCACATCTTGGTGGGCTGTAAGGCCAGCCTTACTCAAGGCAGATACACCTGGTGCCACAACCAAGTGCTGAAGTTGTCTGCTGTCTGCCACACTGGAGAGTAAGAGGATAACCAGCAACGCCACACTCCGAGAAGCCCCAGAAACCAGCACTCTTCATCCAGGAAGGGGAGAAACAGTCTACCAACCGTTTGCCAACCAACTCTTGCCTTTCCTTTGTTATCTTCTTCTGAACTGGCCTGCCTCCTCTCCTTCGTCTACCAACAGTAGCCCAGTTGCCACTGGTACCCAGACGGTAGGGGATATGCACCAGTGGCAATTGTTGGCTGCCTCGTTAACTGATCTGATATGAAAGTCAGAGATGCCATATACATATTTAATCTTGACATAATTTCCAAGCCGGTATTTCTGAAACCAACCCCACTCAAAACCTCAAACCCCATCCAAGAGGACCTCTCCATCACCAGTGTTGTGCTTATTTATAAAGGGATTCTAACACTTAGTCCACTTAGCAAGCATATTGTCCATGTCCAACCATCTCATCACTTTCTGATGGACTAATTTCTTGATTCTATCTATCCTCAGAATCTTCCAATGAGAACCTAAAAATCTTCACCTCTGCTGCCCCCAGCTCCGCTTTTGGTCTTTTGTTCAATGCCACTGTGTCTTAACCATACAATGTTTTACCATCTTCCACACATTTCCTTTCATTCTGGCTGATGCTCTTCTCTCGCACATCATTCCCGACACTTTTTCTCCACCTGTTTCAACCTGCTTTCACTCATTTCTTCCCCTCTTTTCCACACTCCCCATTGTTCTGGACTGTTGACCCAAGGTACTTAAGATCCTCCACCTTCTTTATCTCCACTTCCTGCAGCCCCACAGTTCCACTTGGGTCCCTCTCATTCACACGTGTATACTGTATTGCTTTGACTAAACTTCATTCCTCTTCTTTCTAGAGCACACCTCTACCCCTCATATTTTCCTTTACCTTCTCCCTGCTCTCACTACAGATCACAATGTCATCTAGAAACATCATAGTCCATGGAGATTCAGGTCTAACCCCATCTGTCACCCTGTCAATCACTAAAGCAAACAAGAAAGACTCAGAGCTCATCCCTGATTTATTCCCACCTCCACCTTGAACTCCTCCATCACATCAACCACTGTCTCACAGCTTGCATACATGTCCTGCACGAGTCTAGCATACTTCTTTGCCACTCCAGTATCACAGTTCCTCTATCAGCACCCTGTCATATGCTTTTTCTAGATTCTGTAATAATTACATTTAATATTATTAATAATGATTTATGGGGAAGGGTGAAAAAGTCTTGCCTTGTGATATTTTCAAAACCCCTTCTCTATTATTGTTTGTTGTTTCCTTTTGCCATTCAAACCTAGAGTCAAATATGTCATATTTGATGCTGTCATTTATTTTTCTCTCATCTATGCGTTTTGTCTCATCTGGAAAGTTTTTGTTTGTTTCAGTTATTCTTGCTGACAGTGTTCTGTTTCTCACTTTGGGAAAAAAAAGGGACGGCCAAACTGAAGAAAAGATGAAAGCGAAAGAAGCCAAGCAGGCAAAGAAACAACTGGAGGCCAAAAGAAAGGAGCAGAGGGAGCGAGAGAGGAAGGAACAAGACGCCCGCAAGAAATTCAAGGTGAGAACAGAAACAATTTATTTTTAATTAACCAATTTATTTGTTTATTATTGCGTTTTGGGATGATTACATTGATTTTCTTGGTCATGCTAGAGGAAAAGCTCACTAAGCTTTGCGTCCATGCACAACTTTTTCTAATTTAATTTGGGGAAATGGTAAATAATCAGCTTTCAGGTCTAAACGTCCAGCTGTGTGTGTATGCTTGTGTGTGTGCGTGTGTGCGGACACATTAGTTGGTGGGCCCCCTGGAGACACTCTACCAGGGGACAGCGTGCGTGGACTGTCGTGGGAGTAAGACCGACCTCACCCTGAAGCAAGGGGACCCCATTGATATCATCCGTGTCCACGGCAACATAGAGGGGAAATGGCTGGGACGAACGCAGGACGGATCCAGTGAGTTCCCACTGTGACTCCTCCTTTTTTTGGAGTTCAGTGTGTAACCTCAGAGTCGCCATCCATCTCCACTTTGCCCTCCTCCCCAACAGTCGGCTACGTGAAGGTGACGGCGGTGGAAACCGACATTAACGCGCTGAAGGACCTCGGGGCCCAGCAGCAGACCTACGACCCAGAAGTCTACGATGACATAGACGTGGCCCCCTCTCACAACAGGTAGCACAACCCCTTCGTTCACATCCAGGGAATAATCACGGATGAACACTAACTGACAACCCCCATGACAGAGCAAAGAGCATTCCCTCAACAGACAGGGTTTGCAATTGACAATTTTTAATTTAAAAAAATTCCAAAGGTTTGATAAAAAATATCTTTGAAATTTGAGCACGTCCAAAGTCAATGGGGTCACTTTTTATTTTACCACACATATACCTTATGATGGATCAGTCATTCCCACAGTTAAGGCTTTCACGCTATTTTCCAAAAGCTCTTGCAGTTCACCTTTTCCGTGTTTTGCACATTAATTAATTGATTTTAATTTCACCTTTTGGGAATGTTTATCATAAAAACTGTTTCTATTTCTTTCTCCTCAGTGGGATCCGAGGGCCGGGAGGTGCGTTTTACTCTTGCTACTTTTGACTTCTGTGAGGTCCCATAGTGTTGTTGTGTTACTTCAGTAAAGCCCCGCTTTTTTTCTTTTATGTGTGTTTGTCCTGCAGTTGTGCTACCCCCACCGCCAGGAGATGGTGGGGAAATATACGATGATGTCATCGATCCGAACTTGGAGATAAGGTGAGGGGGCCAACATATACCTGGCTTGTTGTTTTGTTAGCATGGCGTGGAGGACGGAAGTGAACCTTAACTCTTGGTCTTTTAGCCCCGAACGTCCAGAGACATCTGGCAGGAAACTATCTATCTTCATGAAGATGTTTGATCGCACCAGACGTTTGCCAAGCGCCACACTGTAAAATTATGCTCGTTAGTAAGACTGACCACCACTGTTGTTAACCCCTAATATTCACCGCCTGTTCCTGCAAATTAACCACCAAGACCAACAGTGGATGGAAAACCCCACAGGCCTTGAATCTAACACAATCAGTGCAGCCCTATAATTTTTTTCCACCTCACTCATCTCCCTTGTCACTTCTACATCCATCTTCTCATCTGTTAACCAAAATAAACCTTTTCCTAATACGTGCATGAATGGCAGCCATTGATATCAAGGCAGCTTCTCGTCTCACCTTCCAACCTACAGTCAATGCCAATTCTCTTTTGTTCTGCCAGGGTTCCTCCGCCTAGCCAGTTCACTGCGGACAAGAACTCAGGTACCACGTGTTGTCAATTCAAGGCCCCATTGTGTGCGTGTGTGTGTGTCCACCTTCCATTTATTTCTTTGGTCTATGTTCATAGACAAACAGACATGTTTTGGATTGTTAAAAGCATCTACAATGTGATAAGGCCCATGAAATCATAAATAATGTATAATAATAGGATCTTTTTTCTGATTGGCAACTTTAAATAAATCCTTGGTCTATATCTCTGAGGACAAATGGGCATTTTAATTTAAGGCAGATGTGAGAGAATTAATTTTTTTCAACTGACTTGTCCCTGGTCACAAAGATCATCAAGCAGCCATTGACGAGGAGGTGTACGATGATGTTGATGCTCAAGAAGCCCCTCTTCCTCCTCCTCTCAGCAGGTAAACTCTTGTTCTTCTCTGGCACACTGATAAAGAAAAACCCAATTATAACCATTTTAAGTAATGATGTGAATTGTAGGTTGTGTTGAAATGAATGAATTGTAGCTTTTTTGAATTCTTTAAAACTAACAACAAAAATTATGTCACTTCACTTCCTGATGTCTTGCCCACTCCCCCATTTAGCCTTCTGACCCTGAAAGGCAGAAACAAGATGGAGGACAAAGATCCGAAGAAGCAGAAGAAGTTTGAGAAGGAGCTGAGGGAATTCAGGAGAAAATTTAAAGTTTGTATATTCATTGTCTTTTGATGTCATCAAGAATAGGCAAAGAAGTCCTCATATGGGGACAATGGGCTGATTTACTTTATAAGAGTTACATCAACCTTTTTTTTCTGCAAACATTCCCCCAAAGTGTAACTCCACAGCTTAACACCTGGTCTTTCTGGGATGGGGGTTAATAGGTCCCAATACTCATATACTCAATATCCATTTATATGTGCATAGTTTTTTGCAACATTTGAGATAATGCTTTTCTGCCCCCAGTTTGAGGGAGAAATACAGGTGATTTACCAGGTGACCATTGAGCCAACGCTGACCAATAAGAAGTGGGGCACCAAGGACCTGTCAGTCAAAGCAGGGGAGAAACTCGATGTCATTGCCAAAGCCGAGGACAACAAACTAATCTGCCGCAATGAGGAGGGAAAGTGTGAGTGACTATCTTCAAGACCACACCAGGATTCTCCGAATACATGTATTCTAACTTGCGTATTTTTTCCCCAGATGGTTATGTGTCAGTCAACCACATAGTAATGGAGTGAGTATCAGATACATTTACACTTTAATACACACACACACACACACACACACACACACACACGCACACACACACACACGCACACACACACACGGACACACGCCCTGTTAGCACTTGACATTTGCTTTATCCCGCTTTTTCATTGACCTTTTCGCTTTAACATGATTCCGTGCAGAAAACTACATATTTGACACAAAGTGCATATAAATTGAAATACCAACTGTACACTACTGCTAATAGTGCATATGATTCACAGCCACATAAAGCTCTTTGTACTTCCTGCACCCGAACGTATGATCGTAATTTTCACTTTTTGAGCAAACAAAATGTTGGGGAAAAAAACAAAAAATAACAATTTAAGTAGCATTGAAGGACACGGAATGAGGATTCCAAGATAAAAGCTGGTATTCTGACAGTTTACTTTTGCATCAGTTACAGTGTGGTGATTATATTATGTAATTTAAAATCAAATCAAGCTATCAGGGTAAAATAATTTTGTTTTTGTTTGCAGTGACGGTGAAATCTATGACGATATTGGGGATGGTATGTTTGTAATTTCATCATTATTCCTTATTATTCAAAAATAAAAGATATTAGAAGATAAAGAATATTAATATCTCAACAAGAGAGCATTTTTGATCTGTGTTACATTCTCTCTCCAGGTTGTGTTTATGACAACGACTGAGCATATCATCCGTCGAGCAATATGTTGCATTTCCTGAGACACTGGTCACGTTATTTATTCAGCGATGGAATACTGAAATACTTGGGCTTTTTTTGGGGGGGGTTTGAAAAAAAAAAGAACAGATCACAAAGCCTGGAGTACTATCTAAAAGTGTAATTTGTTTTATTTCTCCTACAAAAATGTACATGTTCACTGTCTCGGTGTTTTATGATACAACATTTTATTATAAATGCAAAGACAAACATTAGTAACTTAATTATTTGGTGGAATACTGAGACGGCTTTTTATCCCCAGATATACTACTTTGTGCACTAAATGACTGTTCTGGTGAAAAGGAGGTATCTGAAATATATATTCGACTTTAGCAGATTAAATATTACAAACTCACACAAAGTGTTTGCATGATAACTTTTCTGTAGCAGAATTAACACAAATGAATCTACGACTACATTTTGTTTAGGGAACACGCCGCCGGTTCTGAAGACGCCGAGAAGTATTATGATCTACACTTGAGCTTTACTGAGCCCTCGTGGCGACTACCAGAAACTACAACAAATGGGCTAAATACAACGCCGTAACGTTTCAAACGATGAACAAATCATTTTAGATATAAATACTCAATTAATAAAACGTGCATCAACAAAAGAGTCTTAATAGAAGCAAAAATAAGGTTCCAAAAGTGTTCCATATTAAGGGTGTAAACATTTAGGGGTTGAAATATAAAAAAAAAAAAATGAATGAATTGCAGAATTGTTACCTCTAACAGTAACTGGCATAGCAGCTGCATTTGTTAACGTCATGGAAAAAGGGGATTTATTTAAGCATTTTTTTTATTTTGAAATTGCAACTGTTATTTGACCTGAAAGAAAGAGAAGGCGGTGGGGGGGGGGGTCTAAAAAAATAAAGAAATCACCCGAATAAAACAACTTCCGTTACAACCGGAAGTTACATCCTTGCTTCACTATGGTTCCCCCGGTTGCAGTCTCGCCACTCATCAAGGTAAAGTTAAATATTTTCAAAACTATTTTCTTCTTATTTTGATAGTTTTTGGTGTCGATTCTGCATTCAAGACAAAGGGCAGCCGCCAGATAACCATTATTGTTCGTTGCTTTTGGGCGGAAGTAACCACCGTGTTTGCTAGCAATGACATTGACATGTTAAAGGCTAATTTTCTTCCGCAAAACACCTGGAAGAACGACCTTCAACAGCAGTATTAAAGCAACGCTCTTTTTTCGAATGTGTGCGACTTCGGGGTTTACGATAGAAATCCCCGTGTCGTCGCGGTTTTCGGTTACTTTTCCGTCCAAACGACTTCACGGAGAAAAGGTCAGGAACTCGTTTCTATCTCCATGCGCTTCGCCTGTAGTGCCTCGACGAGAGTGGAGGAAAAAAAACACAACTGCGAGTTTGTTTTAAAGTAGAAAACACCTTAAACTTCCTGCTTGATGAAGTAATCTTTTATTATAGTTGAATTGATTTATTTTTATTTCAGACGGCCAGATGGTCCGCCTTGCTGCTCGGCGTGTTTTACGGCAAGCAAAGGTTTGGTAAGTACACGAGATTGTCATTGTTTTTTTTGTTTTTTTTTAATTTTACACCTATGAATGCCAGATTAATTCCATGTAGCCACTTATTTTCTGGTAGTTTTGCCCAGAATCGAGGCAGAGTGAATCACTGAAATCTAATACTCGCTGATAATTTAACCAATAATTATGTTAAATGTATTTTTTAATGTGTTAACTTATCATTAGAAAGGAGCAATAAGCACTAAATACTATTTTATCATTCTTACTTTTTTTTTTCTCAATAGTTCAGACACAAGCCTCAATTCTAAAGTTTGAAGAAGTTTAATGTTTATTGTAATGGTCATTATTTAACCTTTTGTCATTCAAACATGCTGACTTATTTTAAAAACATTCTTTATTTGACAAGCACTTAAATTCTAAAACTATTTATGTTGCGTGTTATTTTAATGAGCATTTCTTTTATGGCGTGCAAAAGATGTTATCGTTTGATGGTAAATGTTTATCATTCCATTTATATGACAACCAGGACAATCAAGTTTTTGAACGATTCTTAAGTGTAGTTTTGTACATAAAATGCACATCTCCAGAGCTTGTTTTGGATTAATGTCTCGTTTCAATAACTTTTTTTTTTCTGTTCAGATTATCTGAAGCCCATTGCTGAAGAGCAGAGGACAGTGGAAGAAGCAGAAAAGAAGGCGAGAGATGAACAGGAGCGACTGAGGAAACTCACTGAAGGTAACATCCAGCTGCAAATGAGCGAGATTCCATGCAGTTTAAAATAATGTGCAGAAAATGTCTTTATTCACACTGTTTCTTTTTCTGTTTCCTCCAGAAAATGCAGATTCCATCCTGAAGTGAACAGTCTTTTTTTCTGTTATGTTCCAAACTCAATAAAACAAATAATTTTTCATGTGGTAAGCAAAGTGTATGTTTTGGTTTTTTGGGTTTTTGTTTTCTCTTTATTTTCCTTCTTACCATTACAGTGGCCAGTGGTCAAGATGTTAAAGGCAATGAAGGCAGCATTAGTGATTAACAATTTTGAAGGTTATCATTGTATTAGAGCAGTCACACTTTTTGTTCATTATGTTCAGGGATTGAGGTTTCTGGCCTATGTGGTGAAATTTTTCATTTTCTCACTGATGTGTGATTAGTTTGTCATGATGGATTCATTGACACTCAAAAGTATTTCACAATTTGCAAGTGCAAAAGCTCGACAAGGACTATAGACATGTCAGACAGGCATTGAGCATGTACATGTATTGTCATAGAACTTTTAATCATTTTCAGGTTAGCTCCTAAGAATTAAAATGTGCAAATACATGAGTAGACCCTGTGTGTCCTGTCCAGAAATAAAGAAGACCCTTGTGGCCTCCTGAATTAGCCCTGGGTTTGCAGAGCAGTTGCAGACTTTATGCAAACATTAGCTTCCTTAATGTCCTCTGGGGGCTGTGAGTGTGTGTGTCCTTTATCAGGAGATGAGCCTGAGGGAAGAGCATGGTTGTAATCCTGGCCTAGTTTAGCAGCAATCCCGGGATTGGGGTCAGCGGCCAGCAGTCCAAAGTGCAGTGTGGACAGAAGTGTCTTGTTTGTTGCATAAAGTCGTCACCTTCGTTATGTGGTCACAGTCCACACTGCAACACTTCAAATGTAACGAAAATAACCATTCTTCGTGCCGCAAGTGATTGTGAATTTGTCTGCAATAACAAGTCAGAGTAGTGAATTCCTTTTTTTTTTTTTTTTTAATGACAGAAGTAGTCATGACCTCAAAAATACATGTACTTTTTCTGTACACATGGAGTGCACGATGAGGCAAGCATTAAATACTGACCATAAAGTAAAGTAACCCTATAGCTAACCTCGATTCCCCACTCCTGAAGGTACATTTCACAGCCTAAATTCTTCTTTACGGTCATATTCAGTACAGCCTTCTTTTCATGTGTCAAATGACAAAAAAGCAAAATAAAGTAGGCAACTCCCAATCTATTGCGCTGACAAAATAACTGTCACACCTGGGAAAGTGTGCTCTTAGTTTTTATAGAGAGGGAATCGATGCATGTCAATAGAAGTGGTGGTCAGATGGTTCAGCGGCACTAGTAACCAGCACTCCCTCCAGCATGACCTCGCACCTCGACAGGGGTCACTATGACTTAACCGCAGGAGTTTCCCGGCTTACCCGAGAAACCTGCCCGCTTGTTGGAAGGCGAATAAAAACTAAACCTGTCAGGGTTTTACAGATTAACAGGTGGATTCGGTTTGCAAAACTACATTTGTAAAAAGTATCCTAGGCGCCCTTTCTTGTACACGCAACACAAAGGCATCTAGTCCAACCTCAGTGACTGTGTGCCTGTGCCCCTGGGTTGGGCTAATATCCAAGACTCGTAAACAGACTCTCCTTTTGTAGACAGTGAGCGAGTGAAACACTCGGGAGTGCAGTTGTACATTTTTAATCTCTGCAGCCTAGAATTAACAATAAATACCTTATTTTACAGCTCTGAACTTTTTTCCACTTTACAGGCTCCTTGGACATAAAACTGTATCCTGCTTGAAAATAAAATGCATATTTACTCTCAAATATTACATGTTGTACACGAGTATCATTTACTACACGGCCGTTTTTCACATGTTGCATCCCAGAATATATACTTTTAAGAAACTAGAAAAAATAGTGATATACTTTTTTACATATAAAAGGTTGTGGTGATCTGTACATTTGAGAAATTTTACCTCACAAGCAAACACACATATATGCGTGCACACACACACACACACACACACACACATACGTTCATTTTGACTAATTCATATCATCCAGAGGAAAGGACAGATAAGAGGATAATCTGAAATGCTAAGAAAATACTGTTTATATTTAAATACAAATATTTTCAGGACAAGGATGGGTAGCATTGCATTAAATGATGAAGCAGAATTGATGGTCTTTCTCTTTTTTTTCCAAGGCGTGGCAGCGACCTGCCCTGAGCTGGATTCTCCTTTTTTTTCACGTTTTTTTTTTTCCTTTCCTGCAGCAGTTTTACTGAAGGAATACTACGGGGCTGCGCTGATACTCATACCTCTGACGTCCCGTTTAAGGTGAGACTGGCTGGCTGTGGAGATCGGGGTGCTTCGAGGGAGACGATCCCATTGCATTCACATGCAGTTCTGTTTTGTTTTGTTTTTAACACACAGAGCAAGTCTTGGATCCGCCACCACTGTTTTCAGAAGCTGAGGGGCAAAGAAGAGGTTAGATAAAAGGAAACGTAAGAAAGAAAATAAATCTGTATTTTTATATATATATTTCTTTTACTGCAGCTGGTCTTTGTTTGATAGTAAAAATAAAAACACAATTAGATAAAAGTAACAAAAATACCGGAAAACCTATTTCCACTAGATTTTCAGAGTTGGTAGTGATCAATCAAGGCCCAGGTGATGTTGGTAGTAAAGTGTGAAAAACAGCAGGTGTGTCATCCTCCCTGCGTACCTTTGCAGGCAGCGGCGGCCGCCTGCTTGGCCGCCTTAGCCTCCTCGATGGCTTTCAGCGTCGCCTCATACTCCTCCTTCTTCTGGTTCCACTCCTTCCTGTTGTTCAGGATTCCATCCAGCATGGGCTGGATTTGCGGGTGGAAGCGAGAAAACTCCTGGGGAAGGGAGGGAGTCAAAGTTCAAAGGGAGCCGTCAGGATGCTTGGATGACAAAGAGCAGAGCAGCTGTTACCTTGTAGACAAAGGTGCAGACAAAGTCGATGAAGCCGCACTGCAGCTTGGGGAGCTCGGCCGACTTGGTCCGGTCCATCATGGGCTGGCGGGATAGAAGACAAGAGAAAATCACTCCGTGGCAACCAGAACTGACCAATCAGCTGCGTGCTCCTAAAACGCAGAGCTTCTCTTAAACCATTTCCAGAAATTTCTGATGGCAGATAGACGCGATGGTTTATTCTGAAGATTTGACAAGAACAGACACCTTATAATGTAATACAGACAGATAGCTAGCTAGACGGATGGATTGATAGAGGGATGAACAGACAAATGGTGGGAGAGACAGACAGACAGATAGATAGGCAGCCAGACAGAGGGATAGATAGACAGATAGAAGGATGGGTGGATGATAGATAGATAGATAGATGAACTGACAGGTAGACAGAAGAATGAATGGATGGATAGATTGATAGACAGACGGATGGACAGACACAGACAGACAGGCTGATTTATTTTTGCTTGATTGATTATATTTATTGAAAAAAACAATACTGCGATAAAACCGGTGAGACACTGTAATTCTGACAGGCGTGCAAAGGAAGGTGTTGGGTTCGTCTGAATCTGCTACTGAAACGTTAGACGTGATGTTTCATTGGGGTCGTAAGAAAAGATATTCGCTGTTGCTAACATGCTATTTAACTGTTTACAATAAACTTATATTTCCACTTTAATCCTTTCACTTTGTTTTTTTTGTTACTCACAATGGGTTGCTGTTCAAGGACAGTTCTCTCTAGGTCGCCCTGCTCCCAAAACTCCGCTGCCACGGACAAGGCAACCTGAAAGACACACGCAGTAATAACTCACAAATAATTTAGTTTGTGACTGGTATGGGTGGGCGATGTAAAAAAGAATCCTTTTTCACCATTGAAATACATAATGAAGATAGTCATCTTTTGTTTTCAATAAGGTTTGGCTCTGAATTCAAATTTCTTGCTGATTTTGTGATTGAATTGAATTGAATTTTATTTTTATTATATCTATTTTTTGACTGATAAATAAAAAACTTCTCACTGGCTTGCTACATTTTCAGAAATTTACAGCTATATTTTATGGTCATTTCTTGCTGATTTTGTGAGAAACAAGAAATTATTAATGACTGTTGTGGTAATTGTAATTCAACCATCCGATGATTTTCAGATATGATTTATTTCTTATTCACACCTGGAGTTTGGGGCTAGATTTAAGTTACATGTCACAATTTTCCACATAAGAAAAAAAAACCCATAACATGACAATCCAGATTAAATATATTTAACTGACATGTCCCCATGGGTCCTTAGGCTCTCTTACTTCCCAGCGGGTGTGGCTTGATCTCAGCGGTCCTGCCAGATGCCCAGTATTTTTTCTTTTAGGAATTGTAATGCTATTATATTTCATGTCAGATATTCCCATGTGACTGCCAGCGCTGTCCCTACCATCCCTCACACTCCTCTGTTTCTATCACACTCCTGCTTTCTACCTCCCTATCCTTGTCAGTCGTGCTCGCTCTCTTTCTATCCCAAGAGATAGAAGGCCGACCAAATTGAGCTGGGATCTGTCTGAGGTTTCTGTCCAGTAAAAAGTAGTGCTTCCCAATCATGCTCAATCATAGGGGAATGTTGGGTTTCTGTCAATTGCACTTAAAAAGTGATTAAAATCTGATATTTGATCAGAATGAACACAAGAGGGCAGATGAATATCGAAATTGTGATGTCATCGTGTCCCAAGCGCTAAAAAGAAGCAGTCGAAATGTCCAGCTGATGACATGTATGTCCTGGGAGTTTATGAGGTTAGGGAGAAGCTTGTTCTGTTCGGCAGGTCTCACCTTGCTCTGTACCTCCCAGGGCTTGGTGATGGCCGACAGGTCGCACGCCGTCATCATCATCGCCCTGAAAATGTGTAGTGTTGGGAGAAATCAGCTCCACTTCACTCGGAAGGGGAGAAAGATTGTCGCTATTCATACTCACATGACGATCTCCTTCCTGGTCGTTTCAAGAGACATGAAGTCCACCCACTTCTTCTCATCCTCGTATGTGTGCGAAAGGTCCACGATCTTCTGGAACATGGTTCTCTTCCTAGTGAAGCAGAGGGGAGGTTTTACTGAAAGCTCTGATGAGTTTATGGACACATCAGACAGTCCAGGCCAAACATGAGGTTTTTGCTGACTTGAAGTAAAGAGCCAGGTCGGTGGCAATGATGGCGATGTCCATGAGGTGGATCACGTGATCGACCTGCCGCCTGTGCAGGTTCTGGTAGATGTTCAGTGACTGTGGGCGAGAGGGTGGAGGTGACAAGGAAGGGGGTTTCAGTAAACATCACTGCCCAGTGGCCGGCGGCGTCGCCTGATCCTCGTTCCCACCTCGTCGGCCAGCAGAAACTTCCCGAACTCCAGGTGGTGTCGCTCCAAGATGGAGGAGCCGTGCAGTTTGGCCAGGGGGTTACCAGACCTGACAGCAAAATAAAACACAACATTTCTCTTGGTGATGCTGACTCAAACGCCATCATTCAATAAAAATAAAAAAAAATCTTTGCTATCTGTAGTTATCGGAGTTGAAAGGCAAAATTAAAACTCACAAAGCATCATAAATGAGAATTCAGTGGAGGGACAAGACCTCACTGGTCACACACTGCTGAAATGATCGAGATGTAAAATAAAATTGAAACTGTCACAGCTGAACCTTTCATTGTGGGACAATTGAGGACACATTCTCTTCTTTTTTAGTTTGGGCTAAGATGATAAGAACAGAATTTTCATTTCAGTGTTGGAATGGAAGATCAACTGTCAACACTTTGGACTTGAAGATCACGTTCACGGTCAACAAATGCTACAGCTGGACTGATATGGCAGGCACAATATGAATAAATAGACAAACCCTTCAAATGATTCTTTGGATTCTGTGTTCATTTGACCCTTTTGAAAATACCTCAGAACTGTCTGAGAAGCATTCAAATCCTCCGATTACAACTGGATTCTTTCTACGGAAATAAAAACAAATAAGTTGATACCAATCCAGGCAGCACTTACTTGACCTGGTACAAGTTATTGGTCCCCCGGTGATCGATATCGTGCAGGAAGCCGGCTGTTATCATGGCCATTACCTCCAAGTCCGTGTAGTACCGCTTCAGGACTCCTGTCTGTTCCAGAACCAGAAGAGCATGCCACCGTCAGTATCTCGCATTTCAGACCAAGAGAGATAACCTCGGTAAACAATTCGCTCACTGTCAGGAGCGTGAACATGGTCTGTCCCACGTTGAAGCCGTGACGCCAGTTGTGGTAGGTGATTTTCCGGTATCCCTTGCTCACCGAGTACATGAAGCGGACCAGCACCTGCGGGGGGCGTCACAGGGCATCGGTGTTTTAATTAAGGCTGGGGCGGTGATGACATGGGGCAGGCCTGTTTGTGTGTCTGCCTCACCTCCTGAGGGACCTGGAACTTTTTGACCACGCCGACCTCATAGTACATCTGGATTCCGCACTTCACCAACTCCAACTCTGTGCAGTTGAAGTCTGAGAAGTGGAACTTGTAGATCTCGAATTTATTTATCAGTGGAGGCAGGTCTTTTTTCTGGCCAACAGAAAGACGGCAGCATGAATGAAACTGCAAAAATCTCATCCACTCAGGGGCTATACAAATACCTCGTCTTACCCTCACAGTGAACCAGAGTCCTCGTATGAAGAACTTTCATTTTGAGTTCTCTACACATTTAAACCTCTGTGTACTTAACTGCTGACTTGCTATCCTCATAGATTGGAACTTTTTTTTAGCACCTGATAGTTGCAGCAAAAGCAAATAACACCAACAGCGCTAAAAGAATACAGAGTCCCTCCAGTGTATCTTGATAACATATCATCTGCATTTGTGGCTTCATTTGTTTTAATATTCCATTAAGATTGTAGTTTTGATAGGCAAGAAATCAAATTTTACCCACTTAAGAACATATTAACTTAATCCTGTAGCTGTTTCCAGCACATACATATAAACGGTGTGTTTTGTTCTTGTATGAGGACATGTTAGGTCCTATCAATCATGTAACAGCTAGGATATATCATAAAAAACACATCTGATTTACCAGGAGACTCAGGAGCTCGTCCTCTTCACACTCATTCGGCTCACAGTCGAAGACCTCTCTGGTTTTCTGGGAGGAAATGGAACACCTATGAGAGTTGCTTGTACAGGTAGTTATTTGGAAACACATGTTTCCCACTAAAATGTACAAAAGATTCGAGGAAAAAACAGCAAATACATGTTCCTAAAAATACCACATGCAAGTATCGTTCCATAATAATAATAATGATAAATATAAAAAGTTCATTGCACTGACCAGGATGTTTTGAATTTCGTCGTCCCGACACTTCACGTGGTACAGCACCATGTCCTGGGCGATGTCTTTTCGATTCTCCAGCTTGTTCATCTTATCATAGGTGTCTGTGTTTAATGCTGACCAGCCCAGGAACTGGGTCAAAGCCTGAAGCAAGCAGAGGGTTGGATGGGTCACAAAGTGCAGTAGGCCATTTTGTGTTCTAAAGACAAGTACAGAACCGGTCTTTTCCTACTTCCTTTTGACTGGTGACCAGGTGTTTCTACACCAAGCTGTATTGAATATAAAAAGAGGTACATCATCGACACCATGTACGTCCTCAATACATGCACCAGATGGGACTATTCAGTCATTTGTTCATTGTCTACCACGCTCAAAATGTCACATGGGGGTGAGATGCAGAGATTACCTATCAATTACATGACCTTGAATGGAGACATCCAAGAATTCATTCTTTCATTCATACCTACAGACAATTTAGACTCTTCAATTATTTTATTGACTGTTTTTTGGTCTGTTAACCTGGAGAGAGCTTATGCAGACACAAGGAGAAAATTGAAACACACAGGCAGTGCGACAAGGCAGGCGCACTAACCAGAACGCCACCATGCTGACCTACAGTTGAACACTTGAATACATTATGCTCAAGTGAACTGAAAAAAAACCCAACTCATCAGTGGAAAGCATCAATTAGTATTTTGGTGGAAAACCTGCCTCCATGAGCTGTTCATCCTGGTCATCGAAAGGCTTCCCATCTTTCCTGTTGTAAAAGGTGGCCACACCCACTATCTCTTCCTTTTTGTTGACAATGGGCAGCGAGAGAACATTTTTTATGGTCCAGCCGCTGCTGTCGAGTGGCTCAGTCTGCAATATTTGAAAGGAAAAATGATGAAAACAAATATAAAAATGACGTCATACGAATGTTATGGATTCATTACGTTTACATCCCAACTTACCTGAAACTCAAACGTTTCATCAGCCGCTGCATTCATTATGTTGCAAATCTAGGAAGAGGAAAATAAAAAAAAAACATTCGGTTACACAAAAGCATGGAAATACTTTTACAGATGAAATATATTAAAAAAGATTTTAAAATTACTCACGTAACCGCTCTCAGCGACATAAGTAGGCAGGCCGCTGCACAAGGCCCAATGATCTGCGGGGGGATTCCTGCGGAACATTAGGTCATTCAAAAGTTAGTGTGTCAATGTGACCAGATTTGGCTTGATTGGCTCAAATGATCAGCAGAATGTGAAGAACTGAAGTTTGATTGGTGGGCAGACTAACTAGCAACCATTCAAACACAACATCAAAGTGTCAAACATACTCAGCAAGAACTAACAGCATCATAAAATATCCTGAGGTATCAGAAAGTATTCCAAAGTGCATTATGTATTTCTTTAGTCCTGCTGTTGTAGCGCTGAAGTTAGTCACAATAGTAAAAAGAAATAGGGAAAAATATCTAGCAAAAATATGAAAGGAAATTATACAAAAGATATTAAGAAATATCATTAGGCCAGTAATATACAAAAAATAAAACAAGAAAAATAAAAACCGTGTCAAAAAATTCGCAAACAGTATTTCCACTTCAACACTTAATATTCAAAGTATTATCTGGATTTGGAAGCCTTTCAAAAAGTGAATTACAATTTTCAAGTCTTCAGAAAATAGTGGTGTCAAACAGCTGCTCACCAAGTCTAAAAACATGAAAAATATTTCAAATGTCCATATATCCTTTCCTAATGGCTTGATGAGGGAAATGGATGTACTTACGGTATGACTTTGATCTCTTCTTTGCCATGCAATATATAATCAATGACTTTGTAAAATATGACCTCCTGGAGGGAGAGAGTAAAATGCACAGTTAAGAAGCTGGGCGTTTATAGGAGAGAGAAATAGGGCCTGCGGCAGCCCTGAGGATCAGACGTACCCTTCCATCAGGGGTGACGGGGCCAGAGTAAGGTGGCTGCTCCCCCATTAGCACCGGCCAGATATCAAAGAACTCCTAGAGAATGAAAGAAACGCAGAGGAGGAGGTCAGTCTTCCATGAGGTAGACATAGGAAACAGGGAAAAAAAGACACAAATCAACTTTACCTTTTCTTTGGTCATGTCCAGGAGGCCAACGGAGTAGCGGTCACAGTTGAGGTAGGCTCGGACTGTGTACAAGGCCTTGTGAAACTGTCGCTCGATGTCTGTCAGCTCTTCAAACACCTTGTTGGCAGACCACAGCAGCACCTAGAGAACGCAACGATTCGTTAAAACTTCCTTTTAGTGTCTATAAGATGTATATGGATCATCTATTTGTGTCGCAGAGAGTTACTTCTACCTGTCCTTTACGTGTCTCGCAGTTGTGGAGGTAACTGAGGTGGTAGATTTTCAAGTTCAGAGTGGCAATTTTCAGGTATTTTAAGAACAGCTAAAATGCGAAAAAAAAAAAAAATCACAACATGAATGCTGTCTACTGGAAGAAATGCAGTTCTGTAATTTGATATATAATATCCCTAAAGATGTCTGAATGGTTTGGGGCACAGGCTTGTAAAAATCCTCACTGACACAATTAAAATGTCTGATTTGACTTCCTTTCAAGGAAATAGTTAGTTTTTAGAGAAGAGAACAAGCGGGTTGAGGGGAAATAATTATTGTTAGAAGTGCATTCTTGAAGCACTGGGTGATTTGCAGTGATTTATGGGATTGTAGTTCTCACACTCATGCCTGTTTTACACAGATCTTAATCATCCATCCATTATCTATCGCTTATCCTACACTTTAGGTTGCGGTTGGATGCTGGAGCCTATACTAGCTGCCATTGGGCAAGGGGCGGGGTACACCCTGTACCGGTTGCTAGTCGATCACCGGGCAAAATATTGAGACAAACAACCATCCACTCTCTCCTTCACACATTGAGGCAATTTTCCCAATTTCTCCGCATTAACCTGCTGCATGTTTTTGGATTTATGGGAGGAAACCAGAGAACCTGGAGGAAACTCACGCAGACACGGGGAGAGCATGCAAACTCTAACCGAAAGGTCCCCTGTCGCAGTCAAACCAAGGGCCACTATGCTGTGATTTGCCTATTTTAAAGTTTCCTCTGTCCTCTCCCTCTTACCCTACATACTGTAAATAACTAGTTTGGTTTGCCTCTTTAATTGTTACCAGTTAAAGGTTTGAAAATCTTAACATGAGCATAACATGCATAATTTATTTAATAAATGATTTTAAAAAAATAGATAAATAAATATATATATAAATGTGTGTGTGTATATGTGTGTACATATATATATATATATATATATATATATATATATATAGAGAGAGAGAGAGAGAGAGAGAGAGAGAGAGAGAGAGATTACTTTTAAGCTGGGATGTGTACGTCTGGATTCTACTAAATTCTTCAAGTGGACACATGAGGGTTGACAAACATCTGTCCATTACATCATGTGCTGCTCACTTTTATAGTTGATAACTGGTGTTTTTGACATTTGGTTTACTGCCAATTATGATGCCAATTCTGTCAAGGTTGATTAATAACCTGACATGTACTGAACTCCCAGAGGGAATTGTTTTGCACCAACAGACAGTCCACGGGGATATTTCTTGTCATTATGAATGTCTTTATTATCATTATTGTCTGATTCACTAAAATGGTCAAAATCCACTTTCTGTCTAAGACTATATTTCTCTGAGGAAATATATTTTGAGTGTATTGTGCCATTCCGTTGTTGTTTGGGACTGACATCTTCATCCTCAGCAGTGAAATGTGGCCCGCTGGTCTTGTTGAGGGCCATGATCACGGCCACCATGTCTTTGCCATTGAGGATGGGTGCCGCCAGTACATTCGTGGTCTTGTAGTCCGTGAGCTCATCGACGAATGAGCTGAAGTGCTGGTTCTGAAAGAGAGCAGGTGCATGCTATTTGTTCACAAGGAAATAAACAAAAGAAACAAACGTGCACAGCACCATATTCTTGGTTCATTATTTCAAACTCACCCTTTCATTTTTGAAAAATTAACTCATATACTATTTTCCTACAACAGTGGTATTTATCATCCACAATGTAAAAAGTCATCACTTGACATTTAAGTGGGTTTTTTTAATGCCACGTGGTAATTGATAGCCTTCTTGTTAAAAATATAATACCAAGCTGATCATAGCAGCAGAAAACACTGATGATGCAGTCTTCTAGTTATAGATAAACTGAGACTGATGGAGGGACACATCTGAAACCTGAAAAGAGAATTTCTGCATTTTCTCCCCAGTAACTTAATCCTAGAATTGAAGTATTGGTACAATGTAAATCAGGCAAAATACACGTTTAGTGTTGCATCCAATGATTTCTGATGTTAACCCCTGATCAGTTAAAATTATCGTCCCAAAGATACGAGACATGGTGAATCTCGCTCTGATCTGTTTTACATTAGTGCTGACTAAATGCCAGAGGCGTCTAATCCAGGGCCAGAGTGGAGGCTGATGGGATCTGGAAATAACTGGATTATGTCTGACAAAGGGATTTAAATCTTCACTTGAACAAGTATAGCTACATGAGATTAACCCGTCCACCACTTGTCTGCCTCGAGGGGTTTGTTGAAGTTTGAGCAGTACAGTCCTTTAATATCTAGATTTATCTTCGCACACCAACAATAATTCTTTCTTGAGTCTTTGATTTGTGTGTCGTGCAGGCTTTGTTTAACTCATGTATTTGGAAGCAGACTATTCAGCAGTAGAATGTGCTTTTACATATATCTAAAAAAATAAAACACTCTTAACTGGATCATGCAAACTCAGATCTTTTACTTCAGATACTTTGAATACATTTTTCTCATAGTACTTTTGTTCTGTTACTGGCTATTAAAACAACAGGTTGTATGCCAATTGGATTTTTTAAACTCCCAAATATCAGTGTAGTTTGGGGGTAATGTGTAACATTTAGAGGAATCGTGGCGGTCCCCATCTGCTCAATCTGACATTCAGTAACACTAATATTTTTCTTTATGTACTTCATCGGTTACTTTCTACAACAAATAAGCATTTTTCTTTTTTTAGACGGTTCTTGGTTCAGGTTCTCGTCCCTCTCATCTTTGGTGCCTGTTTCACATTTGACACATACATATTTTGCTTCAAACGACTATCTGTTGAAGAATATTGGCTGTATTTTCTTTGATTGATTTCAAATATTGCTCAGCTGGCCAACTTTGAATTCCTTGGGACCGTTTTTAAGCTGCGAAAGTGTCGAACAGTCTTCACACAGCTTGATGGAATAAGACAAGATGAAGGAAGTCTTTAGTTTTATTACTGGATAAAGAATATTTCTAGCAGATTATAAGGGACATCTATTTATACCATATTCTTTTTTTTTCATTTGTCTTTTTATGGAAAATCATTAAATTAATAAAGGTTTATCTATACAGGTATGTTGTGTTAGAGCTCAGCTGTTCAGGATAAAGAAAATTGTTAAGCACTGTAGCACTGTAGCCCCATTCAGTGGCGATGTCGTGAATGGCACTCGACATCTCCACTTAAGAAACTGTCCCACCATTGAACACACACACTCACACACACAAACACACACCTCTTTGACGTCTTTCACGTTAATGTGCCTCTTGGTTTGGGCCACGTGACCAACTATTCCCATGTCCAGCGGGTAGACGATCTCCGAGTCTGGCTGCACCACACAGTCGTCCAGCTCGCTCTCCGTGTTGATGTTGAAGAGTCTGGTGGCGAGTTCCCCAATGCCATTGCGCTGCCGGTATATGAACAGGCTGCAACGGTCAGCGTGGATGAGGGCACTGATCCTCCTCAGGATCTTGAAGACCACCTTCTCCACGTTGATGCTCTCCTGCATGTCCTTGATCAAGTCGTACATGATTCGGCTTTCCTCCACCTTTGAAGAGACGGGAAGGTCACACACAACATTCTCATGAGAAAAGGTTTCAGCAGAGGCCTAATAGCTTCTAAATATATTCTGGAGCTAAACTGACAGTTCACTCAAAATATTTAAGACCAAAATTGCTTTGTCTTTCATAAAGGCTTTTCATCCATCTACACTGTCCCGTGGGGGAACAGGATTAAGAAATGTCAGCTTTCTATCCTGTGCAATGGCCACAAGAGTATTAGAAATAAATGAATTGGTTAATTTATTAATTAGAAAACTGGAGAACAATATCCAGTTCCAGGAATGGCGGCTTAGCCCATAAAGATGATCCACTGACTTTTGTTTGTCAGCAGTTTGTGGCACTATTTTTGTGCGAGGATTTAAATGTCGATTTAATGTAGATTTAAAAAAATACACAGAGGGAATGATATATAAATATATTTTTTGATGTATTATTTTTATTTTGTGTGTATATCATCACTTAAACCAAAAAAAGGGTTTTTTACCTGACCGAGCTCCTGAAACTGGCTGAAGTCAACTTGGTTCTCCTGAAACCCAGACACCTTAGATATGGTTCCTGGGCTCATCTTCTTGGCAAAGTACACTTTTGCGAACGCCGGGTTCCCCTGGAGGAACGCCTCCACTTCCTCCTGTTTCACGCCCATGGTTCTGCAGGCCTCCTACCTGTCTTCCCCCTCTTCAGGTCAGTGAACGGAGCTGCGGCCCGATCCAACCCGCCTGCTGGCCACCCAGATCCAGCGTTTTGAATTCAGAGCAAAAAGAAAAACAAAAAAAGGTAGGTAAAACAACCCAAAGGTGGTCCTGTTATGTCCAGTTTAGATCTCAGGGATGCAACAAAAGGCGACCTATCAAATGCGGGTTAATATAAAAATAAAGAAAATAATCCCTCCCTGTTACAGGGACGAGAGCGACAGAGCCCTGAGGAAGATGCAGAGGGCTGAATCCAAACAATCCCTCTGTCATCAGCAGATCGTGCTGAAGGTTAGCAGGGATCTGACACGCTAAACTTGTCAGGTGATCACATTGCAACGGACACGCGGGCTCACAGATCTGCTGCAAGACATTCAGCGCATCGGATGCAGCCAGCACGGGCAGCACAAAGAGGAGACTTGATCTGCCTCTACCTTGAATTTATTAGACATAAACCAACAAGGTATATTTGAAAAATGCTGAGAATACATGGGAGAATTTGAGATAAGATTATTCAATAATCCACTTGTTTTATTGACATATCTTTGCAGAATGAAATTCCAGTAAGACTAGTTATTACATGAAAAAAAGGAAAAAAAAGAGAATAAACTAACTGAGAAACTGACGGTACAAACAGCAACAACTCAAATCATTCAAATGCAAACCATCAGAGCAGATGATCAAAATGATTAATACCATGTTAATACCGTGAAATTATTAAACCCTGCATAATTGCTTGCACAGCGGGAGTCATTGGTAGTGATGTTCTCAACATGGAAACTACAAGAAATTCAGCTATTTTTGATTACGTCGTCCATCCCTCCTGTTTCGAAAGTGTCATGTTCCTGCGTCTCATTGTGGCTGGAAAACGCAGGCTCTTTAAGTCCCTTATTAAACATGGCCTCCTCTGCATAAGCCCTCTTTAGAGAAGACACGAGCTGATTATCTCAGCACCCCAACTACTTGCATTTCTTTCCATGTTCTCCTACATCCGGCTGAACCCGCGAGGATGGACGCCATGACACCAACCAGAATGTACAGTGTTCCTGACGGTCTCTTTGCTTCATGGCCTGTAGCTTCCACTGACACACACACACACATACACACACACACAGACACACAGACACACACACACACACACACACATCAGTTGGCACAGACTGTGGGTTTCATGTGAAAATGAAGCACTCAACAAACTCGGAGCAGGGAGCATTCATCTAAAGAAGGTTTTGTAAACAATTTATACAAGAGGTCGTAAAGATAATATGCTTCTGCGACAATAAATCGTCATATCCACTGTTTTTGTGTGTGTGTGAGTCTGACTCTGAATAAGGGAACTTATTGCTCTATGCTGGTTAAGCAGGGTGACTCAGGTGTCCCCTGTACCCAGTGACACACTGATTTCATTGAGCTGTTCCCAGGCCACATGGGATATTTAATCCTTGCACGGTCCTCTGAGTCGACCACAGTGTCTCCTTTGCTGTTAGACACGACTGGGTGCCTCCCTCCTCACCAAGTGATTGGTAAAGTGATTGGTGTGTGAGTCAAAAGAAAACTGCTGTTGGTTGACTTTCAATAGTTTTATGATTAATATTATTTCGCCTTTTTCGTGTTCTGCAAGTGAGAGAAAACTATCCGGTCGTTGGTCGCAGTGCTGATGTTCGCCACAAGGTGGCAGAGAACCCCTGTTTTATCACCTATAGTCCCTTCTCCCTTCCCTTGCGCATACAGTACAGATATCTGATGCTAATACTACTACTCATCATATGACTTGCACAAGTACTTAGAGGATATGTATGTAGTATTAATGCAATTGATAATAATCCAACTTAAAACTATTTGTACCACTACTTCCTCTAGAATTGCATGTGTGTTCACATAGTTGTTGTACCAAAAATATTAGGAATTATATGACAGCAATGCACTAATATAAACACAAACATTTGTGAGTGCATGTAATACTAATACAAATACCACTAATAAACATATTGCTTTAGCCTGTTGAAATAGATGCCACATAGGCATAGGACTTAATTTGATTAATTTCTTTGGTTCTTGTAGTCTTTCTAAGTTATTTTCAGTAAGGTGGTTTAAGAATTATTGGTTCTTGTAGTCTTTCTAAGTTATTTTCAGTAAGGTGGTTTAACAATTATTGGCCGAGAATAAAAAGAAAAAGATGCAATCAAAGTAAATAAAGAAATAAAACAATAAAAAAAACGGCAAAAAGATATATAAGTAATATGTAAAATATTGCGAAATGTGCTTCACTATGCAAAATACCGTGAAACCTCCCAAAAATTTCTTACAGGGAAATACAGCAGTGAGTTGTACCAAAAAAAAACATAAAGCATATCAAAATAAATTCAAATCCAGGGACAACAAATCTACACTTACCCATTACTACATACAGATTTAGGAAGGCATTTCAAATAAAAATGTATTATTCAAGTGCTTGCATTCACAAAGTTTCACCGAAATCACATGAATCATCCCAGTGTTTTATTTATCCCACAATAGTTTTAACCTTCAAACATGATGAGACAAAAGTTATAACTTTTGCCACTTTTCTTATATTGAATTAAAAACCAAGGGGTAGCACTTATTAGTAACTTGATACGCTAACAAACAGCTAGTACCAAATTTCCAGGGCAAACCTTCCATGTCTCAATATAACCCGTCCTATTCAAATAAAATCAAATAACTACTTTCTTTGGCTTTTTCTCTGTGATAGTTAATCTATGTGATTACAAACTGACTATTTGACACAACCAGTCTCCAGTCTCCACGTTGTTTACATTTATGAGCAGGAAGTGGGAATGCTGCACTTCGTGGAATAGTGACCATGTTTCTCTGCAGCACCCCAAGTGACAAATATATGAACAACTCTGTGAGCTCCAGAGGTAGAACATTTCTTATGAATGGTTTCACCGCCGAGCTGAATTGCTCATACTAATAGTGTTATTATATCTATAACAAAACAACAGACCTTGAGATATCTAGAGATATTTTGTGACAGTAGCAGTTTATGAATTGAAATACACAGAAATCCATTTCAAGACAGGAAACAGGAAATCCTGTAATGTCCAGGTATAATTGAATGATAATGTGTGTGTTTGTGGGCTATATTTTACTGTAATTAACGGTCATGACCTAACTGAATATGTAACTCATCACATTTAGTAATCTAAATATAGAGCTAAAAGATGTGATCTACTTCTGTCCGTACAAGAAGGATTAGAGCACTGGGCAGCAAAGTCAGTAGAAAAAATAGATTGTGTCTGGACTTGTATTTCTGTCTGTATCCTCATCCAGGACATTGGAGGTAAACAATCTGTATAATGTTATAAAAACATATATGTAAAAGCAACAGGTTGAAACACCTTAGATTTACAATAAACGTTTGCAAAGTTATTACAGATACCATCACTAATCTCAGGTGACTGGGATTAATCCAGAAAATCTGAATTAATTAGTTCACAAGAAAGCTGTGTTTTGATGATCTCTGCATTTTCTTCATCACACAAGTTTGTCAACGTGATTTACTCTTGTTTGTTTGTTCATTGTTGTAAAATTTACAATATAGTTGTAAAACAGAGAAGCTGGTAATTTTTCAGCCAAAATAAATCAGTGACTGGTTAATCCAACTCCCAAATAACAGGTAATGCTTCATTCATCATGAATTTATTCACAGATCTATGATTTAACGGATTTGATGAAATGAAAAAAGAAGCTATGAAAGTCAATCGTCTTTATTTTTCCAAGGTTTGTCATTTTTTTCTAAGACTATCCGAAGGACCCTTGATATTTTAAGCTACATATCTAGATTACTTTTACTGGATGTGAATTATCTTGTAATAAGCCAAATTCATGCACACTTTCAAAAAAATGGGTTTATTCTCGACACGTCACCTGTCAAACACAAGGGCTCAAACAGAGACATCCAACCATTCACTTCCTTATTCAAACCTACGAAAAAATTGGATTTGTCCATGAGTCCACTGACTGTTTTCTGACCTTGGGGGGAAGACAGAAAACCTGAACAGAACCCAAATGGGAACACAGAGAACATGAGACATTCATGCACAAATGTTGCAATTGGCCATTGTGAAGTGGGAATAGTAACCCCCTGCAACACCACCCCATAATAATAATGAGAAAATCTTGTGATAAAGTTGTGTTTTGCATCTTGTAGCAATCCCTTACATCCGGAGTCTTTGTGAAAGCAACTCTTTCCTACATGCATACCTTCACTCTTTCCTGTGCCTGCACTCGGCACCACGCTCCGTCTCCTGTCACTCTCACGCCGTTCCCTCTGATGCGAGAAGAAAGGTGAAAGCTCGTTGTCATCATCTCTCACACTTTCTTCCCCAAAAAAAGATGACAGAGGGATAACATCACTCCTGTCGTCCTCCTGTAGATGGCGCCACGACAGCCAACCTTCAGACTGATTTATCAGTATTTTTTTCCCTCATCAACACACACATTGATTAACTGATGGACTTAGGACGGGTTACCCCTTTGACCCAGGAACTTGGCAGATGACTGTGCAGAGCTCTTTGACCACCGTACTCCTGAAAACATAGTCCATGGTCTTGTAGCGGCTGAAAGAATTTCCCTCCGTAACTTTCAGGCTTTGTGCTGCGTCAGTCAATTCTAATGATTAACAAGATAAACGAGAGGCTGCTGTCATAAATCAACCAGACGTAGAGAGAAAACAATCAGGACGCGAGTCTGTGAAGCAACAGAACACTTTTCTGATGCCAGTTCACGTCCCGGCCTTGTCTATAAAATAAACAAACAAAAACAAAACACAGAGACAACAGATCCAAACTCTCTCTCTGTTTTTCTGCGACTTTGTCGGCTGGTGCTGCGTAGTTACATAAAGGTCTAATTGTTTTAACAGTAAAATCTTGGGGCTGCTTTGAATAAAGAAGCCAGATTACGGTAAGGATTTCACCCCAACAGGATTACCTCTCGATTTAAGCCCCTGTATTTAGTTCCAAGCAATGAAAATCAGCCGTAAGCTTGTCTGCGCGGCCCATATATAAAGGCCGCCTCCTTCGCTAGGCCCACTCCGGTGGTTTATCACAAACTCTGCTGGCTTTTCTTCACTGCTGATTTTTTTTCGACACCAAACAGGTGAGATCATGATCTCTGTTTACTAATTTTATGAATTCTCATGTCATAACCGGCACAGTGAAGTGTGCTAACGTTATGTCCATCATTACCACCTACTGCTAGTATTAAGTAATTATCAGCATAATATAGAGGCTAAAAATAAAAGTAACAGTAAGCAGAAAAAATATCTAGGTGAGCTTCAGCCCGCAAAAACATTGTTTCTGACTCTGGCACTGTGAATTGTTTTTTCTAGAATGCCATCCTCAAGAGTGGCCCTCATGCTGGTCCTTCTGTCCTGCGTAGAGCACTGCCTGTCGGCCTCCTGTGTCGTCGACAGCTTCACCGTAAAGGAGGACTTTGACCCACAGCGGGTGTGTGACTCAAAATCATAAAAATGGCACTGAAGTCACAAATCTTTTTTTTTTTTCCAATTTCTCAATTTTTCTCTTCAAACGCAGTACTTGGGAAAGTGGTACGCGCTGCAGAAGAAAGACCCAGAGGGCCTGTTCCTGCAGGATAACATCTCGGCTGAGTACACCATCGATGACGACGGCAGCATGGTGGCCTCCTCCAAGGGCCGCGTTACTCTGTTTGGGTGAGGGATGTTTCTGTGTATTATTGTTACACAGAGAAGCAAATAACTGCCACACAAATACTTTCTTCTGCTGTGGAAAATCTGGGAATCCGTTGGGTCAGGAGTTAAGAGTGGTCTCAAGGGGTGCAGCAGGTGCAATTTTTCATAAGTGCATTCTGAACAGTATTAACAACAAGATGGGCTTTTCTGCTCTGGATTAAAGGTGATTAGGCAAAAACTCAGTCAGATGAAGCAGGCTTTTTACGCAGGAAGGTGCACGTCTGCACCGAGAACGCAGGAATGTGTTTATATTGAAAGGTGGGGAATGTGTACTTGTGTAAAAAAAACAACATGTTTTTCATGTTTTGACTTTACATTGCAGTTTCTGGGTTGTGTGCGCCGATATGGCTGCCCAGTACTCCGTCCCCGACCCCACGACCCCCGGCAAGATGTTCATGAACTACCAGGGTCTGGCTAGCTACCTGTCCAGTGGAGGTCCGTGAACACACACATCCTCTCTTCTCACAGCGCCAACTCCCCCCACTCCAACCCTCACACTCACCAATCTGTCCTTCACTTCATAACCAGGCGATAACTACTGGGTGATCGACACCGACTATGACAACTACGCCATCACCTACGCTTGTCGCGCCCTGAAGGACGATGGCTCCTGCGAGGACGGCTATGCCTTGGTCTTCTCCAGGAACCCCCGCGGGCTTCCCCCAGCCATCCAGCGCGTTGTACGTCAGAAGCAAGACGAGATTTGCATGGCTGGAGAGTTCCAGCCCGTCCTGCAGTCCGGGGCCTGCTAAAATAAACACAAGCGGAGGGGCATGAGATGGCGGCACTTGAGCTGTTTTGACAGTGACAAGAGTGAGACTGAGTGGCTGTGTGTGTGTGTGTGTGTGTGTGTGTGTGTGTGTGTGTGTGTGTGTGTGTGTGTGTGTGTGTGTGTGTGTGTGTGTGTGTACCTGAGGTGTGTGTGTGTGTGTGTACCTTGGCTGTGCAGCAGCTCCTGCAGTCCCTGTGAGAAGAGCAGGTTCCTGA
>CAAKHD010011697.1:66357-83267 GCA_901007705.1 Fistularia tabacaria
GCTCTCGCGCATAGTGTGTGTGTGTGTGTGTGTGTGTGTGTGTGTGTGTGTGTGTGAAAGAGAGAGAGTGTGTGTGTGTGTGTGAAAGAGAGAGTGTGTGTGTGTGTGTGTGCGTGTGTGAAAGAGAGAGTGTGTGTGTGTGTGTGTGTGTGTGTGTGTGTGTGAGAGAGAGTGGGTGTGGGTGTGTGTGTGTGTGTGTGTGTGTGTGTGTGTGTGGGTGTGTGTGTGTGTGTGTGTGTGGTGTGTGTGTGTGTGTGTGTGTGTGTGGAGTTAGTGCATTAAGGAAACTGAGAAAATGAAATAATTGATGAAAATAAAACAGGAGTCTTTACAATTTATCAATTTTTGCTGTTCATCCCTGTGGTATTTGGGGTAAATATGACGACAAAAAAAATAAATATTTTTCCAAAGAAAAAAAACTCTGGTGAGCTTCTTTGAAATGCATTTATTTACAAAATCTTCAAAATCAAAATCTTCGCCTGCATCCAAGGCATGAAAACATGTTGTACTTTGGCCATGTAAGAGATGGTGATCCATCCTGGTAAACCAAAACAATCTGAGGAGTAATGGGCTTATCGGAGACCTTAGTCCCATTATGCTAATTCAGCTGTGAAGCCATGTAACACTCTTCAGGGGTCAAAGGTCAAAGCAGGAGATTTCTGAAGCCCAGGCAGTTTTGGTTGCGATCGAGTCCTGCCTCTCAACCTAGGCATTAATGAATATGTTTTTCTATTGTTTTATCATTGGTAATTTTAAAAATAGGACAGGCCTTTCTCACCTTCTGCACTGTCTGCATTTATTTTCTGTTGCTCCATTGTGCAAAGAAATTCAATTAAAATTCAATTCAAAACTCTCACAGCTTCGTTTTTAACCACATTATTTCTGTCTGTTGCATCGAAGAGTGCAGCATGAAAGCATCAAGAACATTTTTTTCTTTGCTATTGTGTTTGGATTTTCAAAAATGGAAGATATCCAACTATTTCTAGATCCTCCCTCAAAGAGCTGATATGATGTTCATATCAAGTTGGATTTCGAGGAAAAAAGGAACCAAAAAAGGAGGCGAAAAACAAGACAAGTTTAATTTATTAATAAAAATCCCCTTTGAGGAAAAATTAACTTTTCAAATGATATGGGGTATGGCCACTGGAGGCCTGGAGGCCTCTTTTTTTGAGGTCAACTGAGGGCTCATGTAAAATAGTTGCTTGAGTTGATCTGTTGAAGCTGACAGCGACATTTAACTCTTCCTGGTTAAAAGATTAATTTTTTGAGCTTTTGGAGTGGGCTTGCTTCAGACCCCTTTCTAATTTCTTCATGTACGGACTAAACGTGATTCTAATTTTCATATATTTTCATTATTTTACCTTGTATCTTATTGCCATTGCTGCTGTGGTACTCATAGAGGTCTGTGTAATCGAATAACGATTGTGTGTGTGTGTGTGGGGGGGGGGTTCTTGAAGGCATTCATGATGGTAAATTAAACTTGATAGTTCCATCAGGTGTTGAGATTTTAGCTTCTAAGAATTTCTTTCAAGCAGATTTTAAAGTTTTCCTTCCACTGTTCTCCTTTTCCTACTTTCGTATGGTTTAAATGATTTTCTTCCATCTCATTGATAATTTTCAGTGTTTTTATTACATATAAAATGACATATATTCTCTCCTGTTTGAGGCCAGATCTAGAGATTTTTTCCAATTTTTAGGTCACAATTTCTATATTTAAATAAGCTCTTCCAATGTTTTGTTAACTACTCAATATAAGGTTGGAAAACTTCTTTAGATAATTTCTTAATACATATGGGAAAGGGGGTCTTGTGAATTTTATGTTCTTTCTTGGAAAAAAATATAATTTTTTCAAGCATACTAGAATTGGGATTTTATGAAAAGCATTTCATGATGCTTTCAACTTACCAAGGACCAACCCACTAGCGCCCCCCAGTGGTGATAATGTGGCAACGTTCTTTAATAGTCGAACAACCCTGACCGAAAGCTAATTGGTCCTCACCAGGAAAGGTTTTTTGTTCGTTTCTTCGTTATCATACTTGAACATATTGTATCTCATACCTGGAATTGGATGTCACACAGGACACAATTACGTCTGGGGCTCTTGCAGCTTTTAAATTCAATTTTAAAACATGATATTTGGTAAACTTTCTCCAAAAGTAGAGTAATGAGATCCAGCAAAATAAAATAAATGATACAAAATACAATAAAGTGGAAATAAGCAAACCATGGCATTAAAAAATGACAGTGGGCTGCAAATCCAACTACCGTAAAACCATAAAAATACTCATTAGAATGTGCAAGTACTTGCAAATTCACTTGAAATCTCCCCAAACTTTGTCTGTCCCACGATGGCTCTTGGCCTTCAAACAGATGAAACAAACGGGATAACTCATGCTGCTTTAGTCATATTAAAATATTACAGGGAGGGAAAGGCGCTAACATATCTAACATTAACTAATATCAGCTCAAAATTGTCTAAAAGTACCTCCGATGTTTAAAAAAATCTTTTAAACTACAAAAATATGTCAATAGAAATATGATATTTCAATAGCTGCATGATTTTTTTTACCAACTGTTTTAGGCGGGCGCTGCAGCACTGCTATCTCAGGCATCCACCTTGTTTACATGAGAAAATAGGAAGTAAACTCCAGGTTTTTACATCAAAAAAGACTCAGGTACTTCAGCAGTGCCCCCAGTGGTCAACAATATGTAATGGTGCACACCCACCAGCAGGGAAGGAAAATGCATTGCTGTTGTTGAAACATTAGGCGAGTCTGCTGCGAGTGTTTTTTCATGAGCTGCACTTGGAAAGTCACCAGACCAATTAATCCGGAATCCTCGTCCTCTGCGCTGTTTACACTTGAGAGTAAACAGAGCTCAACTGCTGTAATCTCCTTTTAATGATTTTCCAGAGTAACAAATATCCACCTGAATTTTCTTGTGAGACACCTTTTGTCAATTACATGCCATGAAGAAAATGCGGTTGAAGTCACAAAATCAACTTGTTTACTGTGAAACAAAAGATCAAATTCAAGTCAGGACGAATGCTCATTTAAATAACCACAAATTAATCAAATCAAAAACAACCCTGATTATTGAGATCTCCACACCACTTTTGTTGTCCAAGACAATGTAACAAAATCTAAAAACAAGCAATATATATATATATTTATGTGTGCATATATATACGTGTATATATATATATATATATATATATATATTTATGTGTGCATATATATACGTGTATATATATATATATATATATTTATGTGTATATATATATATATATATATATATATATATATATATATATATATATATATATATATATATATATATATACGTATTATTTTTTTATTTTATTTTATTTTTTTATTACAAAAGTGATTCTGCTGCTTAATTAAAAAAGGGGGAGTGCTTGAATAAAGTTAGATGCACTTTCAGCCGTAAAACTATTTAAAAAACGAAGGCCTCTCGTGGCTCAAAGAGTGTCAACTCAAAAATTTGAGAAAATTGTATCGTCTTTCAGTGACCGGATCTTGCTTGAATAAATATTTTCAGAAGGAACGGCAGGTATTCTTGTCTTCTTAAGCAGACACCAGGATAAGACAGCAGCTGGTTGGTCCAGGCTTTAAGATGATAAATGATCCTGGTTAAACATACTAACAATAACAGGCAGCTATTATTGTTGTTGTTTTCTAAAAGACTCACCCAACCCTGTTTTGATGAGTCACATGAGAAACTTCAACAGGTTTGAACTCCACAGACTAATTACCCGACAAGCAGACTGAAAGTTATCATTATTTGGGGTTTCTCCCGAAGATAATATGTGGCGCCGTTGGTGTTTTCACACCACAAATAAAAAAACAATAAAACACCTCCCTGTGTTCTCCATGACAGAACATGCTGCGGATGTTTGAATCGATACCGACCTTTTTGTCATTTTTTAAATTATAACTTTATTTAATGTACTACCTTGCAAACTGGACCAGGTATCCTTTGGGTTTTTTTCTAATATTTAGTCATTTCTGCACTTTTCTCTTTACAGCTTATTTTCCTTTAACTACTGATAAGATAAGATAAGATAAGATAAGATAAGATAAGATAAGATAAGATAAGATAAGATAAGATAAGATAAGATAAGATAAGATAAGATAAGATAAGATAAGATAAGATAAGATAAGATAAGATAACCCTTTATTGCCCCCACAATATGTTTCTATGACTGCACAGTGAAACTTTGACTTACCAGTGAATCAATGTATGGATTTTCAGAGATACGAGCAGCTGCTTGGTCAACTTCTTGCTTTACGATTCAAGTTAAGATCTGAGTTACGAGTGAGTGAGTCACCAGCCACTGGATAGCCCAGCGAAAGGCGGCTCGCCACTGACTTGTGCGTCAATAAAGAGATGGAGAATTGCTGTTGGTGAGGTACTGTGATCAAGAGCATCATCTTTGAGAAGGCACAGGACATTTTCAGGGATTTGGTTCAGCCGATGGTGGGAACATCAATGGACGAGGCATCAGAAGCGTTATTCAAAGCCAGTCAGAGATGGTTTAACCATTTTAAAAGGAGGATTGGCATTCACTCCAACGTGAAACATTGTTTGCTAAATTAAGTTAAGCGAAAAAGTATAGCATGATACTCAAGTTGAATTAGGCAATAAATTGCAGCACCAAGTATATAGGCAGTAAGTTCAGTTTAGCGATAGAGCACTAAATGGAAAAAATCCCTGCACCTCCCCCACCGATATCCTCCACTTCCACCAGCATATTCGTCTGATCCTCAAGATAAATACACTTGATAAAACCAGTTTATTCCTTTACATTCTCTTTTATTATGTATTATTATTATCCATACATTTTTTGTTATTAAAAATATGCATTTTTCTTTTGAAAGACACGTTACAAAAACAGGGGTCTGGAACAGATTAGTAATTAGTAATTAGTAATTCAAATGATTACAATGGGGAAATTTATTTTGAAATATGAGCAAACTGACTTGCGAGATCAGTGACAGAATGAATCAAACTCGCAAGTCAAGATATTATTACATTACATGATTATATTTACAACTATGAATGTGCATGGTTGTAGTGACTAAAGTATTAGGGAAAAAACATTAACAGCCATGAATATGCATGGAGTAGTGATTGCAGCATAAGGAAAAAAAATAGTGTTATTACAACTCTGAGTGTGAAAAAATATTTACCGCCTTTCCAGTTTCTGTTTTGATTGTAACTGAAGAAAAAAAGGTTTGAATGTCTATGTTGTTGAAGTGAAAAGTTTCCTTGAACTAGTCTTCTTGGTGGAAGGTGGGTGCGGTCAAAAAGGTTGTGAACCTAAAACACATGGTTGGCAGGAGGTCACATGGGGGTCTTTTTGACCCGAAGAGACAAATTAAGCACATGGGGTCGGACGTGCCCTTTCAGGGATTATGATTATGATTTACTTGGGAGGAGCAGGAAAAAAAATCCGCAAATGACTGAAAAAGACAGTTAAATAAACAGCTCACGCACCAATGGAAACATTATCTGCTGGCACCCCTGTCCCCCTAGGCCGAAAATATGGCAGGGTGGAATTATTTTCGCAGAAAAAACATTGCATGTCACAGCTTTCTCCCAAGCAGCGTAAATTGCCAACAATTTTCAATCAAAACAAAACAATTCACAAAATGCCTCCCCGCTGCACGGCTGGTGTGATCCAAGTCTCGGAGGTCACCCCCCGTCGCATGAAAGACATTGTTGATGCTTTGCCTTGAGCTGCAGCGGTGCATGAAGGATAAAAATGACGAGACTTCAAAATAAAATGAGTAAAACAACTGAAGTATTAAAGTATCGAAAATTTTAAGTCACCAGCTTGAATAGAATTTCGGAATTTTCCTCTCTTCTCCAGAGGTTTCTACATTTTGGCGGTAATTACTGAAAAAGTAATTTTCAGTTTGGTTGCATTCCCTGTAAGACGGACAATGCTAACTGTGTTTTATGTCTATTGATGTACTTTTCATTACATTAGAATTATTATGAACACTTTAAATTACATGCAATAAATTGAGAAAAAACGCAAGAAGCTTCCAGACCAACACGCAGAACAATCTAAGATGTCATGATACTAAACAAAAAACTTTTATAGTTTGTAACAGGTGTGTTTGTATCACATTGGGGACTTATTCTTATTAAATAATGGAGTTAATCTCATTCATTCCGTCGCTCACTCTGTATGCTGCTTATCCTGAGAGCAGAGTCACAGGGTGGGATTTGGAGCCTATCTCAACTGTCATTGAGCCAGAGGGAGGCTTCAATCTGGGCTGGTTGCCAGTCAGTTACAGGGCCACAACTAGACATACAACTATTCATTTTGTCATTACGCAACATGTAGAGACATACAAACATAGGATAGGATAGGATAGGATAGGATAGGATAGGATAGGATAGGATAGGATAGGATAGGATAGGATAGGATAGGATAGGATAATACTTTATTGATCCCCATAGGGGAAGTTCCTTTGTCACAGCAGCGCAACAATAACAGTATCAAAAAAGATAGACAAAATGTAATTAAGCACTAACCAATTAAAAGCAATATAAACAATTAAAAGACAGAAAGTACAAAAAAACATATATATATATATAAATTCATACATACAGACACACATATATACATATATATACGTACACACACATACATACATACATATACACATATACACGTATACATATATAAGATCAATTAATAAACAGGGGTGCGAGAAGAATAGATAAGTAAACAGAAAGGGTGAGAGTAGAACCAAAATTGAGAACAACAAGGGTAAGGACAAGGACAGATAGGTGACAACGATGGAACACTGGCAACGATAAAATAAACAGGATGCGATGGAGCGATATCAATCTGGGTAAAGTAGACAGCAGAGTTAGGGCACAACACGTGTGAGCAAGACATTCACCCTCTCATTTAAACATCTCTGCAATTTAGGATCGACAACAGAAACAATGCATGTTTTTGGACTGCAGAGGAAGCCGGAGATCCCAGAGGAAACCCATGCAGAGACGGGGAAAACTCAACACGTAAGTGCCCCTTGTTGAATTTGAACCGGGGATCATCTTGAATTTAGGCAGAGCACTTAACACTGCGCCAACTACCAGTTAAACCTTTAAGACTGAAAAATTACATCTATAAAACTTGTACACATTACTCAGATTTCTGTACTGTTATGGTGTCATTGAGGGATTACATTAAAGAAAATATTTGGAAGTATTAAAGGTGAAAAAGCAATATCCAAATTTTCACCCCACAAACTACAGCAAACAACTCTTAACTTGTATTTCAACTTGGTTTTTTTCTTTAAACCCCATGTCATTCTGTATGACACATTCCTGATATCCTTCCCTGAATCTCATAATTATATGAAAAAAAAAGAGCCCCCGAACCCCCCATGACAGCTGAGGTTACCCGCAAGACTTGTGTTCTGTCGAGCCATCTTCACAACCCGCTGAGACAGGCACAAATAGAAGCAAAGACACTGATTGCATGAATAAACTTTATTGAGACGGAATACATACATTTCAACAAGCTGATCACACAACGCCAATGTTCAAAGTGTAAAAGTACGTATTCTGTTAAGTAAACTAAACTTCAAAACGCTAACAAATTGATACACTTACATCCCTGGTTAATTAAATAGTGGCAGGAACACGTATTACTGTTTAACAATGGTGTAAAAATAATAAAGAGTCGTTCTGCCGCAGATCGTAACACCAAGGAGGACTCTTTATGAAAATTAATCAATATCAATGTTGTTGCGTTTTTTTTATGTTTAATAATTCTTTTAGTTTAACGTGCACACACATTTCTGAATTGTAACAAGCTGTGTATTAGAAGATACCTTCATGAGAAACTCATTGTCCCTACTGTATAAGTGGACATCTCTCTGCAGAAGCCAATCTATGTTAACTGAAACGTTGCTGATATTGCTAATTAATTTTTCCACCAACTTGAAGAAAATGAGAAATTTGTATATGATTAAAAAAAAAAAAACAAACAACAAAACAAAAGAACGGTATCACATGTCTAGGACAGTATAGTAATGTTTTCATAGCATATCGTCCAGGAACAGACAAGATACCAGAAACTTTGGAAAACACAGAACATTCATCGTCGAATAATGTCTCAGAAAAACAGGAATCCTTTTTTTCAGGTATTCGTGTTTCATCAGGCTTTCTTGGTCTCCTCGATCTGCTCCACCTCGCTGGACTCATCAACCACCTTGCCGTCGACCATTGTCTGAGTCACCACCTTTACAATCTTCCTGGTGCGAACGTCAGGCTCCTCTGCGGAGGACAGGACACAGGCGGACGTGAGAGCAGGAAGGGATAAGGGTTAGTTCAAGTAGACGGAAGAAAAAAAAAATGGCGTTGGATGAGATTTATGAAATTAAATGTGAAATGAGAAATTTTTTATCAATCTATGTGTGTTTCCCTTTAAACTAAAAATATCTAAAAATATATCTGTACTTAATGATGTGATGTCTCAAGTGTACTTCTGAAGTACATTTCTGTGATATTGTGTGTAAGAGAACTCTATAATATATTTGATTATTCAACTAAATAACAATGGATTACTTGGATTATTACTTTTGACTTTTCACAGACAACAATTGTAAATTTATAATGCATTGATGTTACAATTATGATACAATCCAATAGAACATTTTATTGCGTCGGTTCAAGGCTTAAACTAAAGCAAACGAGATGTCGTTTCACTTTGGCAAATGAAATTAGATTTAAAACTGAATGGTTCATTACATCTAAAAATTATCTAGCATCTAAATAGATTTAACAGCTTCATACATTCCGTTATTTTTTTCCCAGGGCTTGTGTGACCTCACAGTCTGCAACCTTTAATTATTTTTTTAAGTATATTTACACACTCGAGGATTGTTGTTTGAGTCATCCCTTTTAAGACTGTTACAAACACTTGGATCAGTGGCTTCACGCCCATGTGAGTTGCAACAAGAGCAGAGCTGTCACTGATGTTGCATTAAAAAACTTAAGAATTATTACACAACAACCTGGGTGTGTTCAGGAATATCTGTCTTGTACTTAAATGCAAGTCTCAGACCTGCGGCAAATTTTTATTACACTTACTCTTGGGTGGGGGTGGAGTTTCCTTAATTCTGGAGAATAGAAAGGAAACCACAAAGAAAATCGTTAGGGTGGATTCAGATAAAATGCTTGTTGAAGCTAAATCCATGCAAAATTATAGTTATATTAGCAAACAAACATACATATAGCACATATTACATTTACTCACAACAATTCCGTTGTTACAGATTTACATGTTGGCATTAAGACTGTAATATAACATAATATATTATGATAATAATAATTATCTATCCCCCCAAAAAGTCGAGTATTTAAGTTAGTGAGCTGTCAGTGGCCAATGTTTCCTTTTTGATAGATGCTTGTTTATGCTAAGTAGCTATGTATTTTTGCTAACTTGCTGTACATTTCTGCGTCTAACCTGTTACCAGTGGGGTCCCCAGGCCACGTGTTTCATGGAACGACCAGGAAGACTGATACTTCCTACTCTGCCAGTGTCTGTTGGATGTTAATGATTTTGCAGAGAAAGCTCCGTGAAAAACTAGCCTTTCGGGCAACTGACAGCTCTTCAAGGGTAAGTGAAGCTGACGGTTATTTTTGTGCTCAGCCAGATTTCAGTGGTTTCCAGTGCTCTTGTTCGATGGAGGTTAAAAATGTCAATTCACAATTCATGACGTCCGCCCCTTCCACCCCTACCTGCAATACAAAATATTATCTAAGCGGTCCATTCAACTCTCGCACACTCACACTTCCTCCCCCTCCAGAAGACGCCTGTAGGTTGCAATCTCCATTTCCAGGTTCTGCTTGATACGCAGCAGCTGCTCGTAGTCGGTTTTGTTACGCTGCAATTCGAGACGCAGCTGGGAGAGGTCGTCCTCCAGTTTGCTCAACATGGCCTGCAGCCGCTCCATCTCTGCAGAGTATTTCTGGCCTGTCTCACCCAGGTTGCCCTCCAGGGCTGCAATCTGTGGAGGGAGTTGGAGTGGGGTGGAGCCACTATTCATTTACACCGACATAACAAGCGATTACAGGTCCCGAGTCAAGTCGCTCCAGCTCTAAGGAACCCAGATGAGGAGCAGGCTTTACCCTTGAACCAAAGGAATAACCCTCAGATTAGCACTGCTGTCGCTCCCATCCTCACCCATGGTATTTTTCACATTTGTACAGATTTTAGGGGTTTTCTTCTTTATTTTCTATTTTTACAGCCTGGAATAGAAACATTCTTGGGTATCTCTTGGAGATCCCTTTTTTTTTTTGTCTTGCCACCAAATAGGTGGCACAAATGTCATACCCAAGGTCATTTTATGTTACACTCAAAAGCTCAACACAAGTCTACACTAATATAAAATCTACATTGGTCACAATGCAAGTCAATTTCTTGACCCAGAAGTGATGACCCCCAAGAAGAGAAAGATCGCTGTACCAGGAGGGCAACTTAACAAATAATTGAAAAGCACTTGTTTATATCTCAAGGGAAAAAGTACCTGCATGTCTGTTGTGTTATGAGGCAGTGTTGGTGTTGAAGGATTACAATCCATGATGGCATTTTGACATCAAACACAAGTAACACTAGATTTAGCCTCCGAGAAAAACAACAAATGTGAATGCGTCAACTAAAAGGCAGACTGCAGCACGAAAATTCTGCGGCAGTTAAAGCTAACTTTATCATTTAGGAAATAGTAGGTACCGCCTGCACGAGTGCATGCTGAAGGTTCGTGCATATGTGCCCTGGTTGGATGCAGACATTTTAAAATGTCAGTTTGTGAAGAAACACCATTGCGGACCAGGTCAGAGGAACTGGCAGGCACGCAGTTATCTGACTTTTTTTTTCATCAGCTGTTGACAAAAGCACAGACAACAATGGATACGTCGCAGCTGTCTATTTTCATAAGAGACACGAAGATGGAGTAAAACAAAACTCAGGAAATGAATGCAGGTGGAGGATGAACTTGAACAACATAGTGTTGAACCGAGACAAGCCTTTTTCTTATTTTCCGTTGTTGACATATCCTTTGTATGTGTAGCGATATTCTTAATGTATTTGATATTAATAATCTGAATTCAATTTTCTGTTGATATTAATTTTTAATTGCATGAAAAGTTGTTGCAGTCTATTCAAATTCGACATTTCTGGTTCAGGCATAATCAATACTTTTGGCCGAAAACTTAGGCACTTTGTGTTATTGAGTTTGACATGCCAGCGCAAATGCATGTGAAGCAGCAAGAAATATAAAAATTTATTTTACTTTTAAATATGTGAAACGTGTTTGCAGCTGTTTGATGTAATAATAAAAACACCAGCTTTAAATATGATTGGCTCCATGGACTCCCTCTCCAGGGCCACCCTACGTCTACCCAAAGACTTTTGGCCGAGGTTCCAACATGACACAATAGTAGATTGAATCTATTAAAAGCGATTCCATGGGAAGATCTGAAAGAGATCAGAGGATGATGAACCTTCAGGTGTCCGCATTAATGTATGAAATTACTTTGGTGAATTTTCGAGTTTCCCCACTGCGGCATCTTTCAGATCTCAATCACAAGCCTGAACCTTTGAGAACACGAAACATGACAAATGAATTTCCGTATTTCTCAATAATTAATTCTCAAGAAATGCCCGGGTATTGACAGCACAAACGCAGGCGATGACAACACAACTCACCGCTGAAAACCCAAACCTGATCGGCAGCAAAGCAGCCATGACTTGGTAGCATGGTGAAACATGTTTACTGTCAATGTGGGAGGATAAGTGTAGAGAAAACAATTTTTTTTCCCAGACGCCTGGTGTGTCACAACAATGTCGGGGCGAATCTGGTCTTTTCCGAAACTGAATCCTTGGTAATTTTGCAAATCCTTTCCTAATCCACCCTGTCATTAATTGAGTAACCTGGCAAATTAATCCTTCCTGAGTCAGACAAACCTGGCTTTTTGTTTGTGATTTTACATGTTTGATTTAAACCGCCAACATGTTAAATCAATCTCGCTCATACACAGCACAATGCTTAGCCCTCACCTGTTTGTGCAGACTCTCCAGCTCCACCTCCAGGGTCTGCAGGAAGCGCTGCCTCTCCGTCAGCTCACTCTGGGCCCCCCGCAGAGCCTCATTGCCCTCCTTCGCCTCTAGCTGCACCGTCTCCAGCTTCACACAAACACAAACAAAACATAGATGCGCATCATAAGAAAAGTAACATAGTGCTGATGGACGCACCCTAAATTGACCAAATCTGCCAATTTTTTTTTTGATATGCAAATTTTGTGTGTGTACCAGAAGGGCGGCACAGTGGGTTGAATCTAGAATCGAACCGTGCCTGCCTGTGTTCTCTACCAGGTTCACCTGGTTCCTGCGGCAATCTAACAAACTGTAGGTACCTTCTTGTTGTACCAATGCTCTGCATGTTCCTTGTTTTTCTTCACAATCCCTTCATACTGGGTCCGTAGCCCAGACAGAATGGTGCCCAGTTCCGGTCCGCTGGCCGTGTCCACCTCTACGTTCACTTCATCCCTGGCGATCCGAGACTTCATTTGCTCGAGTTCCTGCGGGACCAGAAATTTAATATTTACTGAGTTTTTCAGAGTCAGGGATGATTACAGTGACATGGCTCACCACCAACTCTTTTATGGATATTAAAGCTAGCATGCTTATATAATGCTTACACCATTTCTGTTTTGCACTCAATACAACAATACTCCTGAATACTTGTCTTTTAACAATGTTACACCTTAATTAACGCATATCCTCCAAACTGTCAATATGGTCCACAACTCTTTCTACCTCAGGTTTTCTGGTTGCATTTTTTTAATTTAAAATTTTTCTTAATGTGGTTTGTATTGTCATTTTTCTCATTTTTTTGATTTTTAAATTTTTGGAATTAAGGTCTAATGTATCTAGCTATCTCTCTTTCTACCCAAGCCAGTCGAGACAGAAGGCCACTGGCATTGAGCTTGGATGTGTCCAAGGTTTCTGCCCTGTACAAGGCTGTTGCTAAGGGCTTGTTCAAGGGGGAATTTGGGGTTTCCATACATCAATATAAAGAGTGTGGTCCAGACCTGCTCCACATGTAGCGTGTTATGAGAAGACTGTCCTGTGATTTGTGTCCTGTACATAAATAAAATCTGATGAAAAATCGAAACAATCTGACCGGACTGGAACAAGTCAGTGGGGAATTTGAACTTCAGTCATTATCCAATCAGCAGAGAGACAGCGTGTGACGGTATTTGGTTTTGCAAAACAGTCCTTGGATGGAAGAGGGGGAAGAGGAAAACAGTGCGGCAGCTGCACTCAGGCTTTTGGATGTGCAGATCCACTGGGCTCAACCCCTCCCTCATCTAAGATGATTGATTCAAGTGCAACTGCACCCGTATCGCACCTGTATTGGCACGTGGTTTCACGTCGGTGTTTTGCCGCCGACATATGGAACACGGACCAGTGTGGTTAATGCAATACTGCTGGGCTGCGGGGAGACTGTGAGGCCACCTTCATTATTATTTAGACTTTTTCCATCAACAATTGATGCAGCAGAGCTCACCTTACCCCTGCTCCTTTCAACACACACACACATGTACATACACACACACACACACATTATTCATGTTGATTGCTCTCACTCTTTTTTCTTCCCTGCCACGTGTACATTGCAGGAAAACATAATATGATCCGCTTTCAGTGCTCTTGATATTTATTCATGGGCCTATTTCCATTGGCCCGGCGGGAGATAAAAACATGCATTATTCTTGATCTTATTCACGCGATTATTACTTTTCGGTTGGGGTCGGTTACTTCGGGAGGAGAGAGCGCGTGCTCCTCTCCAAATAAGCTAAACATGGAAACCCCAGGGGTCATCCTTACTAACTCCTCCAATACCCAGCTCAAGGATTTAATGCAATTATTTCCTTGCAATATCTAGTTATTACCGTTGTAATTTATCTTGGGAAAAGTAACTTTGTCAGTTGCTGTGAGCTAGTGGTTTTAATACCTTGATTATTGAAGCCAGAAAACTAGTTAAGTCACCGTCACAGGAGTAGTTCTCATAGATTACTGTAAAAATTCAGGGCTTGTGTGAATATATAAGCAATGCTGCGGTTGAGGGGAAAGAAGAAAAGAAAAATCAAAATACAACGTAAATACCTGCATTAAGTGTTCACAAAGTATGAAAACAAGCAAACACCAATGAAGACAAACTTTTACCTAGAAAAATAGGATTTGGGTAAACTATGCAGGCGAACACTACGTCTTAGTTTACCGTCTACATCGCCAATCAGCTGACCATACAAACAGAACGGGTTTCATGGAAACCAGATCTACCGGTTGGTTCCCTTTTGTCCGCGGTAACCGGAGGCAACGCCTCCGGCTCTGGTTCCCAACGTTGGACCACCAAACAGCATCAGCCAATGTTGATGCAGCCTGCTGCTGGTTTGCACTGGCGGGATGGATAGTCAGATCAAGGGTTGTGATGAAGGGTCTGCAGTAAAGTACCTCCTCGTGGTTTTTCTTGAGGAAGTAGAGTTCTTCCTTCAGGCTGTCCAGGTCCCCGCGCAGTGAGGCGATGATCTGCTCATGCTCCGTCTTGGCCTTCTTCAAAGCCACGCAGTCCCGATCCACCGACTGACACATCACCAGCTCCGTCTCCCACCTGCCGAGCACAAGGCAACCGCTCAGCATGTCGGCATGACAACGAGCGGAATAAAAAACCCACCAAAACAAACCACTGCAAAGTTGGCAGCCTTTTTGATGGATTTATTCCTTTTTTTTTTTAATTGCCTGTTCGTTGCCCAAGCTCTGCAGCACACACAAAGACCATACTTTATAGTTGATCACATATAGTCATATATACACATATATATATATGTATACAAGCTGGTGTACACATACACCACTTACTTGATTCTGAAGTCATCACCAGCAAGTTTAGCATTATCAATCTCCAACATGAGACGAGCATTTTCCAAGGTCTTCTTCCTCACCTTATGAAAATAACAACGATGCAACAGTGTTATTAATGTTTGTCTATGCTCATCTATTATCCTTATAGAGTATGATCAAGCTGTGCTATACGTTGGTACAATTGTACTTATCTTTATGCTTGTATTTTGCTGATGACAGCGTCAAAAGAAAAACATGAAACCCAAGTGTTGGTCAAATAAAGGAACACATTCCACCTTTATTAAACTGTAACAATTTCTGTTTGATCAAGTTAAATAATTATTAACTCGTAGGTTTCGATCCAAGGAAAACAATTGTTGGCTGTCTTTGATTCTACTAGTGTTTGTAAACGAATGTGCCAAAAAGGTTTCATTTCTGTGAAATAACCGGTCAGAAAACTATATGTTCGTGATGTCATTAGATGGTACCTCCTGCTCAACAGCGTGAGCCGCGGCCATCATGGTGTCGAGGTCATGACCTTTGGGAATACGGTCAAGCATCAGCTGCTTGATCTTGGCCTCCAGGTCAGCGTTGGAGCGCTCCAGCGAATGCACCTGGAAGAAAATACAGACTTTTGGCAATCAAATCATGTTTGCTAGCAACCGATTGGGTCATCCACTAATGAGGAGCCAATGGAAGCACGGCTGCCAACCCACCTTGTCCAGGTAGTTTGCCAACCGGCTGTTGAGACTTTGCATGGCCTCCTTCTCGTTGGTACTGTTACCGTGGAGCCCGTTAACTTGCAGGCTGAGTGGGCAGTTGAGGTCTTGGCTGATGGAGCTCGAACGGGCCAGCGGGCTCGCCGCCGACAACGAGACAGACGCCCGTGACCGGGTGCGGCTCGTGTCCATCAGGGAGCGGCTGGAAAAGGACGGCTGGCGGCTCACAGAGTAAGACCTCATTGAAAAGTTGGTGGACATGATGAGCAGCTGTGAGAAAAGAAAATGGAAAAAAAACAGCAGGAAGTAGTTTCATTTCTTCAATTCCCATTTATCAAAGTTATCTATTTTTGTTAGCATAGCCCTTTTTAGCACAGATTCTCCACTATGTTACCATAATGTGACCATTTTTGCCATTGGTTTAAACCAAACCACCCAAAGAGCAATTTCCACTCTGTTGTGTAAATCATTGCAAAACATGACAGATAAGACACAAACGCATCACTCATTTCACCCCTTACATCCACTGAATGACGTCGGTGCCGCCAACATGAATGCGGGGCTGGTGCAGGGAATACCGGTTGAGCAAACATAGGCAAAGTACAGTCTGGTCTCTCAAGTGGCGGGCCATCCTGTCTCCACTGATGATGATGTTGCACATTAGAAAACTGCCCACGGATCTTAAAAATCTGTTATGCAAGCAAAGACTCTTTCTGCAATTTTGTGCCGTGACCTCAAACTCATCTTATCTAACAAAGAAAATTTACACACCAAAGCTGCCGCATCTCTGAAGGGAGACAGAGTGACAAGGGACAAATGCGAGACTCTCGAGTGACGATGTAGGGCAGCTGTCACATGGGATCTGGCAGGATGCAAGCTACTTGATGACCCTTGAGCAAATGTGTTTTACTCCAGTGTTTGGCTGGACTGCAATTGTTGCACGAGTGGGGCTCTAATATTCAAGACCCCTGAGCCCGATGACCGAGAGTGGGGTGTCTTAAAACAAGTGGACTGTATGGCAAAACTGTCTTTTTTAACTTGTCTCCCGCACGACAAGAGATGATGGACTCGGCCACCACTTGGATCGGCCTGCCTCGATTCGATATAAATCAGAATGTAAATGGCTGCTGCTTGGCTCTGGGGTCACAGAAGAGCTTCTCAGTGGTGGTGGTGGGGGGGGGGGGGGGGGAGGGCCACTAAACCGGCTCATCAATATGATAATACCCGGATAA
>CAAKHD010011698.1:0-22251 GCA_901007705.1 Fistularia tabacaria
CTTAATCCCCAGCCAGCTGTTGCAGTTGCCAGCCCAATCAGTCTAAAGTGTCGAGAGCTAGTGAAGCTTGTGTGTGTGTGTGTGTGTGTGTGTGTGTGTGTGTGTGTGTGTGTGTGTGTAATGGGGCTTTCTGGTGCCCAATGAATTGTGGGTGTTGAAAGCACTCAAACAATCAAAGGTCATCTCAGACTGAATGTGAATCCAGGCTGGATGGAGTCCTGCCTCGCCTGGAGCCTCTGCTCACACCTCGTGAAGGCAACATGCCATCATGATCCGCCAGAACACAGCACGCGCACTGACCCGACACCCATTCATGTATCATCTACTGATCGGCCGATTTAATTCAGTGTCATTGATAATTGGCAGGTGATTGATGATGATACGTGATTGATAACTTACAGGTGATACATGATCAACTGTTGAATGATAGCTAGAGGTGATTGATAAGTGACATGTGATTGATGTATGGGTTAATGACAATTGATATGAAATATTTGCTCAGTTCGGATCAGAAGCTCTTTTAGATGACTAGGACTTTCCCTGGTGGAGCATAGGGCCTTGGAGACATCTGCTGCGCTCTCCAGAACACTGCTTTCTGATTGATCCTCACCAGGACCTGCTGCACTGTCACCCTTCGCCTCCAGCGATGTCTGAGCTGACCTTCAGGCACGTTCCTGGCCTTTTTAAAAACCCTCCTGACATAGCCTGTGATCTAAGGAAGGGACCTGGGATGACCTCGTCCAACCCTGGCCGAAGCAGAAGATCACAGACTGTGCCTTTAGAAGAACTGGGGTTTGGACACACAGCTTTACATCTCCAGGAACATGAGCCTTCTTCTATCATGTCTTCTCCGATTTCTAAACCACCACCACCAGTGAAGCTACCACTGCTGGTGGTATTCATGACTTCACAACCCAGATTTTGTCGGCGATGAGAGGGTGATCTCCTTAAAAAGCAATGGAGATGTTGTGGGTCTTTGTGACCAGACCTTCATTGACCTCTGATTGGACAAATACCCCACGGCGGTCTGGGGGCTCTCTTTTGCCACTGTGCTGGGAGGTGACAGCTGGAGGAGCAACTGGAGCCAGATGTTTAAGTGGAGATCAGTCCAGTTAAATGTTAACAAACGGTATTAGGATTTCACCACTGTGTCAGAGGTGAAGACCATTTAGGCTCAGCTTGGGCAAACCAAGAGACCAGACCAGGAATTCCTGAATTTACGGGTAAATGATGACTCACAGGAGCAGGACACGCCCTGGTGCTCCTGAATGCATGCAGAAATAAAGAAAGAAAGCCTTGTCAGCCTGGTGTTTACACGCTGGTCTGGAGGATTAGGAATTCTTCAACCGACCACCATCAGAGCAGCGTCATGAAGATGAGATGAGGTTCTGATGAGGTCCACTTTAATGAGCTCCACTGGGTTTCTTCTCAGTCATTGTTTGCTGACGAGGTCCATGGATGTGGAGGCCGTGTCCTCAGCATGTGTGTGTGTGTGTGTGAGTGAGTGTGTGTGTCATGGCTCTTTGACATATACTGGAGCTCAAAACTCTCTCACACGACGGACTCCCAAACAGCTTTGCACTTTGAAAACAAACCCCGCTGACATTTGGTGGCTCTTCAGAGGAAACCCGGTGGAGGGTCCCCTGTGGCAATCACAGTAAACTCCACCCATCGGAGGGTGTGTGTGCAGCCTCAGTGCTCAGCAGTGTGCGTGTGTGTCACCTATTCTCTAAATAACCTGTTGATCCAGTCGAGTTGACAGCGTGCGGAGTCTCTGCCACTCCTCTCAGACGTCTTCCTCCTGCTTTCATCTGCGGCTGAGTCACCGTGAGTCTCCTCCGTCTCACACACACTTTCCCGGGACTTTGGTGGCTAGCGATCCACTCCTCCGTGGCAGCTGTGCAAGATATCACAGCTCTGTGGTGAGAAGGAGGAGGAATGCGAGACCTGGTCCTGTTGCCGATGGCGTGGAATGGGGTTTTCATGCAAAGTTGCCTCCTGTGTGCTGGGGTAGGGGGTCGGCTCATAAAGCAGAGGCGATGGTGGGCCGGACGCTTTGAAAGCCCAGCATTCATCCACAGCTGTAATCAGCAGCTCTAACACAGATGAGTTTACGGCCCGATGAAGTCGGTGTCAGGGCACGGAGTGCCTGAGGACGCAGCCGGAACTTTACTCTGATTCTCAATGAGAAACCTCTATACATACTGAGTATTCTGGTCCTGAGGCAGCGGTGTATGGGTGGCTTGAGAGAACGGTCCTTTGTCAGGTCACTTTCTGCTTTGTTTGATTTTGTTCTCACCGCCACCTGACATTCTGCTCTGATTTGAAAAGTGTTTAATTCCCAACCACTGCAGCGAACTGAGAGCATCCAGCTGGGTTTCAGAGCTTCTAATAAATATATTTCAAACCCACATGAACTCCTGAATACAGACAAGTTCAACACCATTTTTGAAATTTATTCTCTTTTGGAAAAATTTAAATAACCCCAGGAATGAAACATGTCCTTTGGCAGAGACTTTTTACTGAATGCTGACACAAAACGTCTCAAAGTGTCTTCAGTTTCAACGCATACTGTATGCATATGTGTGTGTGTGTGTGTGTGTGTGTGTGTGTGTGTGTGTGTGTGTGTGTGTGTGTGTGTGTGTACAGTGGTTCGGTCTGTTTGGTTTGAAACCAGTGGCGGGGTCCTGACAAAATTATCAGGAGGGGCAGCTTTTGTGATAATGACTAAGGTAAATAGAAGTACAACTTGTAAGCAATGGGTGGGGGAGATGAACACAAAGATGTTGCCTCTAGCTACATAAGCTACAGGGAAGGTACACCGAGGCACATCACAAGTAGTCCCCTTATTGTGGGGGGTGCGTTCCAGAGCCTGCCACAATAAACAAAAATCCACAAAGTAGACACCATGTTTTTATTTTATTATTTACATATTTTAAAGCTTTATGACCCCCCCACACTAGAATTAACATTTCCCATACACATAAACACCTCCTATATAATTCACACAAACACAGCACTGTAGAGTAACACTACGAGCAGCGGTCAATCGTGGATGTGAATCGGACAAAGCCAGATGCTGAAGGCATGCTGTGCAGATGAGATGCAGAGAACAATGCTACCGTCACTGAGCCAATCAGAGCCCAGGATACAGAATACATAAGAATACATGGTCATATTTGGGGCGGAGTAGCGCAGGAGGTAGAGCAATTGTCCTTGGAACCGGACCTTCCTGGTTCTATTCTCTGCTCCTCCTAGTGTGTCGAAGTGTTGTTGAGCAAGACACTGAACCCCTAACTGCTCCCCTGGTGCTGGTAGACGGCAGCCAACTGCTCATGGTTCAGCCATGATGGGTTCAATGTAGAGAACATATTTCCCCACGAGGGATTAATAATGGACATTACATTCAGAGGCAGCTATGATGGTTAGAGCTGCTGTAACAGTGGTGGAATGGCATTTTAGATATTCCCTCTTTTTCCATGCTTTGGTGGTGCGCTGCCCAGATCGCACTAATGAACAACCCGCCCCTGCTGGAAACTGAAATCCAAAGTCTGAGTCAGCACACCATGAAGCAGTGAGAATCTGAAAGGAGATTTTATTGACTTACTTCTTATCAGTTTGCCGTAAAGGTCACCTAGTGCTCTTTATGTGTGGTATGAGAAGATAGGCCAAAGGTGTGAAGATGTTGAGTAACTACACATTCGGGATGTCCGGCTATTTCCTTTCATGTTTGCTGATATATGCTATTAGAATGTTATGTCATTCTATGGAAGCAAAATGCTTTCACAAGATATGCCTGAAAGAACCCTAAAATTACCATATATAACTTCAAAAACAGATTATCAGATTATCAAAAACATTAATAATGGATAGCTTTTGTTTCACAATTAACTAACTGGTAAGTCACAGAGATGATTACAGACAGTCGTTCATTCAATGTTCCTATCGTTAATTACCTGTTTACAACCAAAAGGAGAGATGGTGAATAGCCATAAAGGCTAACTGGATGAGTTACATTGTATGTGGTTGGTTTAGTTCCCTGTGGCTCCAAAGGAGGCCTTGTATTGTTATTTTAGTTCCCAGTGGGTCCAAAGGAGGGCCGTTATTGTAGGTTTAGATCCATGTGGCTCCAAAGGAGGCCTTGTATTGTTAGTTATTTCACTGAGGCTCCAAAGGAGGGCCGGTATTGTAGTTTTAGTTCCCTTTGGCTCCAACAGGCTGCTGACTTTCCAAAGCATTGCTGCTCTTTGCTCCAAAGGCCTCCCAGGGAATGCCCCCTCCCAGGGCCAGCGGGGGCAGCGAGTGTGTGATGATGTGCCCGGGGTCATCTAACACCTGGAAGACAGCTGTCCTCCTTGAAGAATCAAACACCGAGCGGGACAACGGCGGCCGCCGAACACTGGCTCACCCCTCGACCAACCATGTCCACGCCGTCCTGTCATGACAGAGCGTCTGCTTCAAACACCTCCGCTCTGGAGAACTTCCTCCACCTCCATCAGAGAATCTCTTTATTAGTGATGAAAGGCCCCATTTCATCGGGCTCTTTGAAGCCAGGCCAAATTCACTTTGGCCTGCGGAGGAATGTCAGGATGGTGTGAAAATAACCTTCCCAGTAGTCGCATATTGTTTCCTCCGGCTCTTCATCCGGAACCCACTTGACAGATGAAAGAGAGGTCAATAACATGTGTGAGGGCAAGAAGGTTTGGGGGAAGCCTGGGATCATGTTCTCCGGGATCCAGACAGAAAAGGGACAGGATGGTGAGTTCATAACTCCCCTGTCCAGGCTGGCTGTTGTTTGGACAGCGGGTCGTCAATACTAAAGAGGAGCAAGGAGGCCAGAAGCTCTGTGGTCTTTGGCCGACCTTCAGCTTGTTCACTCATTCTGCAGTCTCTCTATGACTCTAGTTGGACTTCAATACTGGGGAACTGGTTCAGAACAAACAAGAAGACCTGAGCGTCACTCAGTGAATTTGTGTGTGCGTGTGTGTGTGTGTGTGTCTTTGTGTGTGTGTCTTTGTAGAGGAGGCTGGTCATCACTCTGAGTTGAAGTGAGTGTGTGTGTCTGTGTGAGTGTGTGTGAGTGCACGTTTGGTGTGGATGCTGATGATCACTCTGAGTGTGTCTGTGTGTGTGGGTGAGGGTGTATCTGTATGTGAGTGTGTTTGTGTTTGTGTTTTTTTTTGTGTGATGGCCAATCATGACTGAATGTGTGTAGTGTGTCTGTGTGTGTATGTGAGTGACAGTCTGTGTGGATGATTATTTTGTCTGTGATAGTAAGTGTGTGTGTCTGTGTGTTATTTTGAATGAGGGTGTGTGTGTGTGTGTGTGTGTGTGTTTGGTGAAGAGGTGGGACACCAGCCAGATCCTTGTCGCTCATCCAAGGATCAAACCTGGATTCTCCTCAGAGCTGCACATGCTCTGACACGCCTATTATTGGATATCCTCCGTGTCCACATCGGCAAGAATGTGTCTCTAATTATGCTCTGCTCTTTCTTCTTTTGTGTGTGTGCATGTGCGTGCGTGCGTGTCTGTGTGTGCGTGTTTGTGTGTGTGTGTCTGTGTCTGCGTGTGTCTGTGTGTGTGTGTCTGCGTGTGCGTGTGTGTGTGTGTAACGCCGCCCCACTCAGAGAGAACCTGCCCAGAAAGAGAGCAGGAGAGTAAAGAGGAGGAACCGTCGTATTCAATCTTGGAACGGACTGAAGAGCCTGCTAACTGTGTCTGTGAGCCATCACTGTGTGTGTCCATTGAACGTGGGAAGCTAAAAGGAAACCATGTCAGTGATACACACCTTGGCCTGCTCCCTACTCTGGATCGCCTCTGGCATGCAGGACAAAGCCCCAGGTAAGACCCACCACCTTGTTGTCCGTCTCGGTCGGAAACCGAACCTCAACCTTGAGCTGGAGAACCCGGGTCTCTGAGGGCAGGACACACAAGCGGCTCATTGAGAAACTGCCAAATCTGGGTCACTGGGAGCTACGAGGGTTTGGAGCAGCACTTCTCTGCAGGTTTCCTTCAAACAGAAGTTCATTCATCGGAAGTAAAGTATATCTTTCACATGAACAGTTGTGAATCTGCTGGATCTGCAGACATGTTTGACTCTTTTTCAAAGGGATTTTCCTGCATAACCTTGAACATGTTTTAATGTGTTTCAAATCTCAAATCATAGGCGAGGATGTGTTTTCATAAACCCCAGTCCATGAATGATCAGCTGCTTTCAAACATCTAATGTTGTTCTAGTAGATTAACAACAGTGGGATGATGATGTGATTACGATCCGCTAGCCACAGCCTTGCTGACTGTCTTCGCAGACCAAACGTTGATTGAAACATTCATTACTGGCCTTGAATGATCTCAGGCGTCGCTTTACTTCACCGCCGTTGACGGTTCTGATCACCTGATGTTCACCGAGCTGCAGGCCATCACAGCCAAACTCCCTTTGCAGCTGCCTGATACCTCTTGGACTTCAGTGGTACAATGAACAATCACCTGGACTCTGTTTTGAGCTTTCACGGCTTAGAGGAGCCTTTAAAGGGTTCACTTCAGAAGGAAACAACAAGACAATTTCACTTGATGATCTTCTTTTCATCTTTGGAGTAAATCCAGCGTCAATAACCGAGATTGTGGTCTTCCGCACGCCCTGGATCTCATTCAGAAGGACCTTTAGGACCTTCTGATGCAACGCTGCGAGGAAGGCCTTTCCTGGTAGCTTATCGTCATTAAGAGAAGCATGGGGTGAAGTGTTGCTGCTCGTTCCTCCTGCTCTCCTCCGTGAGTCACCATTTACCATAGAACTTTCCCCGCAAATGTAATGTTGAAATCATGTCTCCGACTCAGGATGGAAACATTCTCCACCACAGCAGGAACAGTCATTACTTCCCCTACTGGCTTCCACACAGGCTCACAGTCCAACGGAGCACCTGGCATTTCAACAGTGCACGTGCAGGATGTGAGTGAACCCGTACGGTGACGCCTGGAACATCTAGAACATCTGGATCTGCGATGTGTTGCTCCTGACCCGGCTCGCAGAGCCCGTTCAAAGGCATCCGCTACGTGTGAGAAAGCTGCATCCACTGACCTGCTCCGGGTTGTGAAGGTGCGGCAGTCAGTCTGGAGGTCCCTGCTGACCTCAGTCCCCCCACCTGAGCTCCTCACACCTCACACACAAGAAGACCACTGGTGGGTTCCCCAATTTGATGGCTCTGTGGACCATGTTCTGCTTGGAACCCAGAGTCCATTTCTGTGTTTCTTTGAAACAGAACGCTTTTTTAACAGTTGCAGACCAAGTCCATCTCCATGGAGCCTCCATTCATCCAGTCAATAGAGCCTCCATAGAGCTTCAAATCAATATGTCCAGAAGGGAATTGGCTGCCAATGTTGTGGTGCTTGAAATTACAGAAGACCTTCAGAGTTCTGATGAAGGCCGTGCCTAAAAGACCCGCCACGGTTTAGTGGCCAAAGGTGGACCCCCACCTTCTCAGGCGTTTGTGACCAAGTTGTGACCGATCGGTGTTTATGAAAATAATACTAATCATGTGATTGACTTCCACGGCTTTGAGAGCCACGAACGGGATGGTTTGAACATCTAGCTACTGGCAGACCTTCTGGATGACATGCTCCAGCCCCAGTAAGCTGTTGTCGCTGTTTATTTTCCCTGTAAAAACGGTCTTTGTTCCTTCACAACAGGTTGAGATAACCCTTTGCCGAACATCTCGTTGAAGTGCGTCAGCAGATCAGAGGAGATGTTTGCTCTCTCCACTTGTGCCCGGTCCTTCTTTGATTATGAGTCTGCTGAAGGGCTTTTCTCCAAGGGCAGGACGTGTCACATTCAGGAGTGACGGGAGCGGCGGGTTTCCAGGTGTCAACAGCGTGCAGAATGGCACATGCACGTCACACACCGCAGGTGTGGTTTCAGCAGGCTGTGATTTGTGGAGTGGCTGTGAGAGGAAGGCAGAATAGCTGAGCCCGTGCTTCACCCTCACCCTCAACGCCTCCACGTCTTCCTCTGCTGAAGAGCCAGTGGCAGGCACGACCTTGAGCAAACACACAGAGGGAGGGAGTCAAACCCAAAGTCAGGAGGATGTAGCAGCTGTTTTTGTGCCGGAAAAACAGGAGACCCGATTCCGGTTTGGCCTAAAGGTACGGCCCTTCTGGTTGGGAGGTCCGACGGACCAACTGGACCAACTCTTAATAGTTTTCCTGTTGAATCAGAACAAGTTGGGGGAGAAGACTTATGGAGGGGGGGGGGCAGGAAGTTCGTTGGTGTGAGAGAAGAGGAGGCAGATGATTGGCTGTGTATAGCCTCTAAGGGGAACAGCCTAAGAGGAAAACGAAGTGGAAGGATCCTTCAGTCAAGTGCATGCTACAAGAACACCTGGTGAACAGGTTAAGCAAGAACTTTGCCTTCCTGCCTCCCAAAGAGGATGAGAGATGGCTCTCTAGTGCCGCTGTGCCGCTGCAGTGTGCCCCCCCCTTTGGCTTCCCTTCTTCTCCAGTGTTGTGTCCCTGGGTTCTCAGCTGTGACACCCAATTGTCTCCTCCTGCTCCTGGGAGAGAAGTCATGGAGTTCAACCCTGAACCTGAGATGGACAGGTTTCTGTGGTTTCTGCCTTAAATTGCTGAGGCACAAAGCTGTAGGTTCTAGTGCTCTGGAGAACATGTGACCTCCTTCCCTGCAAGGATCTTCTCATACGGCACTTTTGATTTTGTTAGAAAGACCAACGAGGAGACAAAGCAGGACAAGAAGTGTAACAAAGGTCACACAGGAAACACAGCTGGGAATCTGAACACCCGAAGCCCTGGCCAAACCTCATTAGCCATCAAAATGAAGAAAAACTCCGGGGGGTACAAAGACAAAGGAAAACCTTGCTTTCCGGCAGGTTTTTGGTTCGAAACAGGTTGTTGGTTCTTGCCACACAAGTAGTTAGAACACTTAAAACCAACCTGACTGAAGATTGTGTCTCTGATCAGCCTGTCTTCATCTGCACGGACATGTCCTTCAGCATGGCAGCCCGGCAGCCTCTCAGGGGTGGGAGGCAACACCTCACAGGAGAAGGTGACTGCTCTCTTTTTTGACCGTCAAAGGAGATGTGGTGTCCTCCGGAGTGGCAGATAGTCCACAGACCAGGATGAAGGAAAACAGATTATCTGGAGTTCTCGCGTGGTTCCACTCCAACACACCAGATCCTTGGGGCCAATGGACGCCCGAAGACCGGCTTTAACGTCAAGCATTTCCCAGCATTGTGTCCTGGGAATGTTGAGAAAGATGAGCTGAAGAACGGTGCGCAGAGAGCTTCATAGAGTGGCTTTCCATGGCCGAGCAGCTGCATCCAAGCCACACATCACCAAGAGTAATGCAAAGCGTCGGATGCTGTGGTGGAAAGCACACTGCCACTGGACTCTAGAGCAGTGGAGACACGTTCTCTGGAGTGATGAATGGCGCCTCACCATCCGGGAAACTGATGGATGAGTCTGGGTCTGCTGGTTGCCAGGAGAACGGGACTTGTCTGACTGCATTGGTGGAGGGGGGGGATTTACGGGAGGTGACCGTGTGGGGTTGTTCTTCAGGAGCTGGGCTCAAGTGAAAGGAACTCTGAAAGCTTCAGCATACCAAGACATGTTGGACTGTTCCATGCTCCTGTCTTTGTGGGAACAGTTTGGAGCTGCTTCTTTTTCCAACATGACTGTGCACCAGTGCACAAAGCAAGGTCCATGAAGACATGGATGACAGAGTCTGCTGTGGATGAACTTGACTGGCATGCACAGAGTCCTGACCTCAACCCCATAGAACACCTTTGAGATGATGAGAGCGGAGACTGAGAGCCAGGCCTTCTCTGCCAACATCACAAATGTTCTTCTAAAAGAATGGTCAAAAGTTTTCCAACACACACTTCTGAACCTTGTGGTCGACAGGCCCAACGCCGCCTCCTGTGCCTGCCAGGTGTCTTCAGGCTGAAAGGACTGGGGGTATTTGAAGCTTCATCACTCCAAAGTAGTCGGGCATGTCTCACTGCTGATCCAAACAACCTCGACCTTGGATGGATGCAAGGATGGGTGGCTGGGTGGGTGGGTGGGTGCGTGCGAGTCAGTCTGACAAACATCACATACTCGTGCAGCCGCCGTAAACTTGGCAGGCAGATGGCAGGGGGACATCCCATGGTTGCAAACAGTCAAACTGACAAGACGCTTAATGGGCAGCTTTCAGATGTTCTGAGAGGAGGTTGGAGTCTTTCATGGAGAGAGAGGCGCTCTGAGCATCTACACTCATGGGGTAATTTGCCCGCACTACGGGGCACTGTTTCCGGGGCAGCCTTGGGCTGACGCCGCAGGCTGTGGTGACCACAATGAGCTACTGACTGTTCACCCGATAACCTTTCACCCACTGATAGGATTAGAAGAACCTCAGGTGTTCCTGAATGTCTAGAGAAAGGACCATATTTCACCGTCGTTCCGATGCTTGTCATGTTGCAGATGTGACGGTGAAGTGTCAGGTGTCAGGGGAGTGTGTGCTTCCCTGCAGCTTTACGCCAGGCGGCCAGGAGAAGGTGGAGTGGCTCCGGCAGGATGTGGTTGTGCTCAGCTTTGAGCAGGACGAGGACAGCGATGACAGCAACAGCAGCGAGGAACATTTCCTGCACCGGCGACTGGATGGACGGGCCTCCATCTTCCCACACCTCATATCCCGTGGGAATGCCACGCTGATCCTCAGGGACGGCAGTCTGAAAGACAGAGGCACATACAAGTGTCACGTGCACACCTCCAACGGAGAGCACAACGCAAAGGTCATCTTGAAAGTAGAAGGTGAGTCCACCCCTCCTAGAAGGTGGTCCAATGTCTGTGGAGATAGCAGTAGACGTCGTTTAACTTGTAACCATTCAGAGTCGGACTACAAGGACTGGCTTCGTGTCGGCGCCAGTTTTGTCCACGCCACATGCTTTACTCTGGGGATCCAGAGAGGCGGAGTGGATTGTGACATAGCCAATCACAGTGGGCAAGGCCAGGAAGCAGCACCCATCCTGCATGTGTCAATCACAAGGTCACACATGGAAATACTGAATTTCTAGAAGGGAAAAAACGTCGCAGCTGGGTGCTCCCACAACCCCCTACCTGTCGCAGCACCTTCAGAACTGTGAAGTTCATGCTTCATGGTTCTGAGTCATGGTTTTGATGAGGGACAACCTCTGTGACCTCTGCCTTCTGGTGCAGTGATCTATGGATCCTCTTCATAGCAGCAGGTGATCTGGCTAATTAAGATTAGCTGCATTGGACTTTGCGCTTTGTGAAAATAGAGTCCGAATGTTATCGGAGTTATGTGACGCCCTGCCAGGCTATTTCAAGGGCTGGCATTCACACCATCTACGGCTGTCATGATGGAGGGCTTTCTCTATGGCGTGTGCATGTGTGCGTGAGTGCGTGCGTTTTTGTGTGTGTGTGTGTGTGTGTGTGTGTGTGCGCGCGCACAGCTCCAATCAGAGACGTCTCCCTGCAGCTGTCCCGGCTGAGTGGGTACGAGGAAATGAAGTGCAGCGTCCAGAACGTGTTCCCATCCCCCCGGGTCACCTGGGCCACCGAGCCACCCACCTTTGAGCTGAGGCCGGTCACACGCATGCTGGCCAACAAGCAGGGGCTGTACACCGTGGACAGCCGACTCAGGGTTCTGACCGGACAGCCAGATCTCATCTACATATGCAAAGTGACAACCTCCTACGGGGGGCCGAGCTGGACCTCCTCACTGCGGGAGAGAGGTAAACACTTACTGGCTGCAGCTTCTCAGTCAACGTGATTAAAATCTTACAAGTATTTCTACAATTCCAGGGTGAAAATGACCACTTCAGTAGCGGCCAAGTCTAGTGCAGAGCCTACTGCACTGGATTGACTTAAACATTGTGAACTCAATTTGATTTGCCTCTGAGAGTCCTCGAGCTCAGCAATTGGCATATTTTATTGCTGACAGTTGAATTTTGTTCAATGCATCCATCTTTATACCGTCAAAGTCAGAACCTCCCACTTTTAGTTTGACACAGAACACCTGCATCGTCCTGTTTACCTGCTTCTGAGGTGCAACGATAGCGTTAATGTTCTTCCAGATCATGACTCACAGGACAATGCCAGCTACTGTTAGTCTTGGCAGTGACTGGCTCACTGTTGCCGCCGTAGACGGGTCCCTCCCAACGGCACAGGGACAGGTGGCTGCTGTGACTCGTTAAACTGAGTACTAGTAGTTAGTCAGAAATGCGATGACCCTCATTCTTTGAGGGGCAATCTGGATTTCATTGTGAATTCATCACATTTGTGAACATTCTTACCGATGCCTTGAAAAATAAACCTGCCTCCACTCTTCTGCTAGCAATAAAAGGCTGGGAGGGCCGAGACTTGACCATCCCCTGCTTGGCCCCGCCCTACCTGACTAGCCCCTCCCTCAACTGGAGCTTTTCCAACGGCGAGGACGACCTGGAGCACATCCTCACCTACGACAGCCGGTCGGGGCACAGCGTCTGCCGCCCGCCGTGGGACAACCGCGTGGAGCTGGACGGCTTCAGGGTCCCGTTCGGAGATGGCTCTCTGCGGCTGATGGACCCCGAACACCGGGAGCACACGGGCAGCTACTCCTGCGTGTTCTCCATCCCGTACAACAGGCACACAGAGCGCACCGAGGTCTCCATCGACCCCTCTGTCGGTGAGGTCACCAAAAAAACCCAAAGTTGTCACAAGTTGACGAACCTCTGTCGTTTTCTTATTTTCAATAGATATCCAGAAAACATAAAATCCAACAATGGTTGGCTCGTTTTTTTTCGTTGCTGCCGCAGACTTCCTCCCTTTATCTACGTCCCTCAGCTCAGAGGGCACAGTCAGAAACTAGAAGGTGAACAACAAGGTCTGGGTCACGGCCTCATGGATGAAAGAAGAAAGGGAAGTGGGAAATGTATGTTAGTTTAGGCACGAAAGGAGGGAAGGGGGTTGGAGAGGTGTGAGGGAGAAGGAGGGATGAAGTGGATTTGGAGGGATTGTTTCTCCGGACTGCGTATGGAGAGCAGGGTCAGCTCGGGGATGCTGTGGAGGTCAAGCTGCCACTTAATAAAGGAGTGCTAGTTCAGTCGCAGTTCATAGGTCTGTGTGTCTGTGCTCAAAGGAGACGGCAGGATGTCGGCGGGGGTGTCGCACTGGTGGATCGTGGGTCTGGTAGTTACCTTGCTGGTTGTCGCCTTGGCGGGGATGCTGGGCTGCCTGAAGATGAGAGGTAAAGTCTTTGGCATCACTGAGCAAAATGAGCAAGATCGATTGGTCGAACCAGAACGTGACAGGGTTTCAAACCCTCTGAAGCCCATAAGCTTTTGCTTTGAGGACAAATCTACAGCACATTCCGTCTCTTTCCACAGGGAGCACCTTGAAGCCCAGGAGCGACCCTGAGGACATCACTGAGCTGCATCCAGTCAGAGGTGGGTCATCAAGAAGGGCCTCTTACGCAGTACTCAGAGCTAACACTAGGTAGAGCCAGAGAGTGGCTCTGAGTGCCGCGTCCTTCCTCAGGAGGCATGTCCACCCTCCTGTCTAAGAGGGAAACAACTCCACAAAAACCAGGGAACACAACCCCGCAACTTCCTCCTTTCCTTAAACATACAAACACATTCAGTCATTCATTCATTCATTTATCAGCTGATTCAAAGTTAATTGACCAATTCCTATTTTGAAAGCAAAGCGTCCTCTGCCCCCCTCCCGCAGATGTCCGAGGGAATCAGCTGAGTGAAGACAGCCCTCTGACTGTGGGCGGCACCAACGGACAGTCCGGCCTTCAGGCCTGTTCCACGTTAACCTGAGGGTCGGCAGCGTGGGAAACCCCCTGACTAACAACAAACTAACATGAGAAACACGCACAGCGATATGCACCGAGGAGTCTTTCAAACAAGCTTTTAGAATTTTTAGAATTTGCGCTTTCAGCATCTTCAAGAAAGGGTTTGAGGACCCTGAGGATGCAGCTATGACCAATACATCCTTTCCAGGGAGAGCTTCAGTCACTATCGGGCTGACCCAGACACTTTTCAAGGGTTCTTTGAGGATCCCAGAGAAGTCCCTGGACTCTGCGGTCCAGCATTGAGAGCCGGACATCCTAGTGTCTGCTGTCGAACTAACTGGATCTGTTTCAGACACTGAAGGAGCCTCCAAACACAAGGCCCACTTACCTGCAGAGCACACCTCACTTTCTGAAATATAGGCTGTATTTATATCTTCACTCAAGACTTCACTCGACAAAATCATTTTTTCAAAAACTCAAAAGTAAGGCCGTTTAAACATTTAACCAATTAGATATAAAATTAATAAAAGATTTTGCATTTGCTATAGAAAGCTTTCCATATTCAAGTCATGTTCAACTGGCACACTCAGTAGATGGAAGCCCTTCCTGTTTGAATGAAACCCTCCGCCTGTTGAGCAGCTGCTACCCAAAAAGCTGCTCCACTAGTCCCGAGGACTAGGGGATCAGGCCACAGAATGTGGGACCACCTGCTGTCTCCCAGGCCTTTTCCTAATTCCGGTCTTCCTGGACCTCCTGTGTTCTGCCACACGTGATTGTCCGTGAATTCTACGATGAATGTGAATCACTGAAGAGACTGAGTGGAGGTGACGGAGGAAACTGCACCGCCTGCTGCCAAGGAGACGAGGAACCTTCTACTCATCAGCTGCACTTGGTTTCTTCACTCGTGTCGTAACTGGCTGTAATGTAATTAAAATGACTACTGCCTCACCTCCATGGTCAGATTTTCACTCACATCTAATCACACTAGAAACACATGTCCCCGCCATAACCGTGGAAACCCTCTTTCTGGGCTAAGGGGGGCCATCCTTGAAGCTGCTGATCTCAGTTCGATTATGAGGGACAACCCAGCTCAATGCTGGATGGGACAAAGGTCTAAGACCAGACAAGACCGGGAGGAAACAGGATGATTTGGCAAGTGCTGCAGGTTTGGATTATTCATTGTCAGCTGCCCGGTTTGTCCGTCCCCATACCTTGGCCAGGTGGAGAGGTGGAGTACAATGCTGACACACCTCCATACTGCTCTTTGCTTTTATTTCTTAATGTCGGACAGGATAACAGCAACATGGTTTGGCGGCTCTTGGCCTTCACGGTCCAGGGCCTTTTGTGGACTCTCAGTGGAACAGGTAAGGCCTTTCAGACCTTCTTCTACTATCCTTGACATCACAATTACCTTCATCTGAATTCACTCTGTTGTTGCTGAAAGAAACAAGGAAATGATTCTTTGCCTGAAACAGATTTTAAAAACTTTGTCTCCGACATGAATTGCCTTTCTGACCCCACGTAATTGTGATTGACTTTTTCTGAGATGCCAAATTAAAATACACATATAAAATAACCATTAAACGGAATACAAGGACATTGGCAGAAAAGGCAGCACATTGGTGAGGGACGAGGCTGATTTTCGTTGTATGCTCAGGAGCAATGCAACATTAACCTTCCAGGAACAACCCTGGAATAAGCTTTCACTGACAGAGAAGCTCTGTGAGGACCTTTGAGATCTGGAAGTGAGTTCATGTGTCAAAGTCTGTTCCTGGCAGAGTGAAACTCCCTGATAACCTGCTTGGTGGAATTCTTGTGACACAGCTGAAACTTGTAGTTCTGGGTCTGAGGAGCCGTCAGCCAGGCCGGTGGGGCAGACACCCATTTGTGGACATGAAGATCACACAAGACTCAGACATGAATGTTCTACCTGTGTTTGAAACAAGAGGCTTATGACTGCTCGCCACTTTCAGGGTGTATTCAGAATGGGCTCCCTTTTGATCCCAGATTTGTGTCACTGAGATTGTGAGTCGAAAGTCCACATGGTGAGTCCTGGGCTCAGCGCTCAACCACCTTGGTTATAACATGGAGACTTCTTTAGGTCAACTTGAAACAGGTCCAGAGACACAGATGCCCTCAGCGGGCAACACTGGGAAACACATTTAAACTCCATTGATCAGCCACATCACACATGGACCTGCTCCACTGAGCCAATGCTGGCGTTATTTCTTGTGTGTTTATGGATTGATCCTCAGGGATACATGTTGGTATGACCCAGTGACCTGGAAGTGCCCTCAGCCTGCCCTGTCCCATGTGTTGCAGTTGCCACGGTGACCTGTGCTTACATGAGCAGCTGCATCTTGCCTGTTAAGTTTCCAGGTGGTGACGAAGTGGTCATACACTGGCTCAAGGAGGCTAAATGGCACAATATTGATGTCCACTCCTACTATCATGAAAAGGACCAACTGAAAAATCAGAATGGACAGTTTAAGGGCCGGACATCGCTGTTCAAGGACCAGATCTCCAAAGGAAATGCATCGCTCCTCCTGGAAAAGGTCAATCCATCTGACGAGGGACGCTATCAGTGTTATACTAGCAGCAACCTGAGCCATGAGGACAACTTCATCATCCTGAAGGTGGAAGGTATGAAAACTTACTTTGCATTCTATCGTCTACGAGAAACACAACTTTCAATGTGTTTCATCGAACTGATGCAGGTTGGCAGAAATCATTCAAGCAAATAACGCCAGCTATTACTGCCATCCTGTGGCAGCCATATTCAATTATAGATTTTTACACAATCTGGTTCAATCCTTTCCGTGCAGAGTCTCCGTGTTCTCCCAGTGTCTGCATAGGGTTTCCTCCGGGTTCCTCGCAGAGCCCAAAAAAATGCAGAAGGTTCATTAGAACAAACTCTCCCACAACCACTATTACATGGCATCACAGGCCATAAATGTATGAATGAGCGGTTGCAATGTGCAGAGAAAATTGTCAGGATTGGTTAAAAGACCATCAGCCAGGGGGAATGGTGGGAAAGTGGAGGAGACGAAGGTGAGTGTATCCATGGCGTCTGGCTTGGAGACACTTAGAAGACAGGAGACAAAACAGGAGGTAGCACAGTTGAAGATGTGGCGCTCTCTGTGGGAGTGAGGAGGATGGAGAGCGTCAGGAAAGATTCCATCACAGGGTCGGCACGTGTTAGATACTCTGAGATAATTCATGCTGAGACGATTTTGGCCATGGACAAGGGAAGGCTAGTGAAGATCTGGGTACAAGGATGCTGAGGGTGGAGCTGCCAGGCAGGAGGTCTAGAGGAAGACCAGAGAGGAGGTTAATGAAGGGAGGGGAAGAGGACCGGAAGCTAGTAGGTGTCAGGGGAGAGGGGAAGATTGAGGCAGGTGACTGGTCATGGTGACTGCTGAAGGGAGCAGACCAAAGGAAAAGATTTAATAAGTGCATGATTTTGTATTTCCATGTTCCTCCTCATGCTTATTTCTGGCACTTTGCTGAAATGCACTTTGTAAATATGTAATCTGCTTCAAGCACAGCACTGGGTAGTCTGCGTAAGACCTTTGGACTTACTTTCACTTTTCTTGAGATGAATGTGCAGAGATAGATGTTGCTTGCAGTCTGGCTCACCAACATTCCTGCGTCGGCATGTGGTCAAACAAGAGTGAGAGCGTGTTTACAATCGCTGAGATTAGATGTTTATCAACTGGTTTTATGTGTGGTGGAATCATTTCTTGTGTGATTGCAAAAGTCTTTTTACTTCTTATTTCTAATTCAAATCCTCTTCATTCCTTCACGTTCAATTCTACATCTGTTTTTTTTCCCCCTGTATGTTTCAAAGACTACTTTTCAGAGATTTCAATGAACTTATATCACGTAAGATCTGTAAATTAAGTTATGTCGCGAATATCAGAAGGTTTTTCGATGATGATTGACATTTTAATATTATGTGTTATTCAAATGGGGAATTTGTCAGTCCCTGCGCTGCTGATACGTATCATCGGAGGGGATTCAGGAAATGTGTTGATCTGAAAAGCATGTTGGCAGCATTGACTTGAAGTGGATGTTTTCACCCTGTATGCAGCGTCAGTCCACAGAGTCTACATCCAACAGGGAGAAAACTACATCACCTGCAGCTCCAACGGCGTCTTCCCCGAACCCGTGCTCACCTGGTCCTCCAGCCCTCCCTCCGCTCAGCCCCTGCAGGGCAACACCAGCGTCCAGCACACCGAGCAGCACCTTTACAACATCATCAGCTCTCTGAAGCCTGAGGACAACATGAGTGAAATGATCTTCACCTGCAGCGTCAGAGCTGGGAGCAGCAGCTGGAGAGCCACACTGAGCAATGCCAGTAAGAATTGTTTGATCCTCCTGTGGCTGGTGGAACAGGAGGAGAGGCAGGAGGACAGTCAGTCACAAACATTGTCCATTGATCAGTGTTTTCAACGGGTAACTGTGATACTTACTGTGCAACACTGTTTCAGAATGCAAGGAGTTCATTTGCATCCATTGTGGTCCAATCTTACAAACTATTGTAAGATAAGAACAATTTACGATCAACACCTCGTATAAAACTGGAATTTGTTTTGGTTTCTTACCTTTTTAGATGAAAATCAAGTTTCACTTGGAGAAATTGAAATCCACTGCCCATCCAGAAGCCCTCCTCCAACAGTCTACATGTGGACATTCAACCACTCTGAGGTCATCCTGAGCCAGGTCTTTATGGACACCATCCAGTTCAACGTTACAGAGGGTTGGAAACTGCTGGTGAGGGATGAGACCAAGCCAGGAACTCTGGCGCTGAAGGGCCTGCATCCACGGCACAGCGGCATTTACACCTGTGAGCAACGCAACTCTGAGCAGACGTACATATCCACCTTCTCTGTGACAGTAGACCATGGCAAGACATTGATGGGTAAGGGAGAACGCCTCTTGTAGCCCCGACTAGATGTTCTCCAAACATGATATTTTCAAATGTTTATATATGATCTAGTTCGTGCATTTTCAAAAATAGATTCATGGAGAACCAGACAATAGAACATTTTCCGACTTGTTTGTTTTTTGCTTATTTATTTCTTGCGCCCCAAAGAACTCACCTGAAGATAGGATGAAAAAGAGTATTGATCCGTATCACTTCACACACAAGAATGGATGCAGTTCATAAATGACAGAAATTGCACAGTTTTGTAAAGACTGAATATCTGTAACATAGTTTCGGTAAATTTGAAGGGGTTAGAGGAGACACTGGGTGGCACATCAAATCATATCATCAGCAAAGGCAACTGTCCAGCACAAAGATCGAGTTCGGTCTCTGTCAGAATTACCCCATGGGTGGTGGAGTTGTTCAACTGAGCTCTCTGTTTCTTGTCCATTGTTTCAGCTAATCCTCCCTCAAAATGGGTTTTACTAATAGTAGCTGCTCTTGTCATTGTTACTGTTGGTGTCTGTTGTTACCGATACTACAACAAAAGGCAGATGACACATGAAGGTAATATGAGATTCTAGCTTCACAGTACCATTGCTTGCATGTCCTTTATCGCTGTGTTTTCTTTTGTCAGGTCAAATTCAAGATTAACAAGTTTGAGAAGAATTCCTGTAAGTGCAAGACATTTATCAAATTGAGAGTACATCTTGTACGCTCAGAAAACAGTTCCTTTAATTTAGATCTGCTCTGTCCTCTTGGTAAAAAGATGAGTTGCTCTTCTGAAGAAAAATCTGTGATTTAACTGAACGTGATCCACTGATTCATACCTCCCATGTGTTTAGTGAATTGAGGACAAATGAAGCGAAACTTAACAGCCCGGCAATTTGGACTGCAACATCCTGAGGTTTGACTTACTTATATCATGAAAAAGACTGGAGATTCCGGATGACCCAGATAGCGGTAGCCGCGATGAGGATGTGAGGTTTGGGTTCTTTGAACCTGAAGCTTGTGGAGTCACACGATCGTGCTTTGGTCAGATAACCCCTAAGCGCCAGCTGTCAGTGCTGTTATAACGGTGCTTTTAAACATCTCATTCCAGTGCAGCGATAAGGAGGTTAAGGATCCGCCTGTTACAACTTTTTCTGATTCTCAGCTGTGTGGAGAGGCAGGTTTCCTTGTTGGTCTCTAATGTCCCACAGTCATTATTGGAACAGAGAGAAATGAGGGAAGAGGGTCAAAATACAAGAGATGAACTTTTGAATGCAGACCCGCAAACCTCGGGGTCAACAACAGGATGGAGTCAACATCCTATCTTTTCACTGGGAGTCACAGTTAAAGCCACTTGTGTGCTTTATTCTGGTTTTCAGACTGATTATCTTCCGACCTGCAAAGGATGCAAATCCTCAGAGACCAGACTTCACCTGATAAATGCAGCTTCACACACTGATTCTCTTGTTACAGGAAGGATCCGTGCAGACCAAGGCGCTCAGTATGATGTAGGGGGATGAAACGTCTAAAAGTGAAAAAAATCAAGTCCAGTTACCATGACAAGAGGATTTGGAGAAGAATTAACCATGACCTGGATGACTGAGAATCTCCACAGACATTTGGAGATGGCATTTAAGCTTACTTGGGACCATAGCACTGTTGGATAGCACTGTCACTGCCACCTGTCGCATCCATGCATCACTCGTTCCTCGATCCCCACGACTGAGGGGCCCCTTGATTCTTATGAGTGACTGGAGTGCACATGAGTAACTCACCACAGACAATTGAACTTTTGAGCATGACTATCACTTCCCTTCAAAGTAAGTGTAAATGGATGTGAAGTGGAGTGCGGATCCCTCAAGCTGTCTTGGTGGGAAAAGGAAACGTAGCGCGATGCAATATTCCACCCACGACCAAAAGAATGCAACGAGATGCTGCCTTGTGGCGGCAACACTGGGAACCGCAAACACCAAAGTCCCCCTGCTGTCCGTCAGAGGACATTGCAGGAAAATTAAATGAAAGACAAAGGATATCGTGGTAAAGGTGACAATAATGTGTGATCAGTGATTGAAAAATGGAATTAAACATGATTCTATTCAACTCCCAACATTTGCATCCGAGGTGTCTTGTGTACCTGCAATCATAATTCAAATTAAAATGCATGAGCAGAATGCATACTCATTGTCAGAATTTGTTCATAAAAAAAATGAGTAATAAGTAATCCAACTGCATATCAATATTCTTCTCCCAGACTCTTCATTCGGTGATATGATTCAAATAAAAACAAAAAATACATTTAAGATTTAATATTCAAAACAAAACACCAGGAAATAGTTATCAAATTTCAATTTGAAATTATTGTCAAATAGTGATGTTCATTTATTCTCTCCATGTTCCCCTGCCTGGTCTCTCTGTCTGTATTAAAGAACCAGACACCTGCTAGTAAGCATTCATGTGCTGTGCACCAAAGTGGTCCAAAACGCTCTAACTCGCCGAGATAAACACTTGTTGACAAACATAGCTATAACTTTCGAAATAGTTGCTGGATTTCAGTCATTTTAACATTTGATGCACTGTTTTGTACGCAATTCAAACATATTTCAGAACCAGACACCTGCTACGAAGCATTCATGTGTTGTGCACCAAAGTGGTCCAAAACGCTCTAAAATGCCGAGATAAATACTTTTTGACAAACATAGCTATAACTTTTGAAATAGTGGCTGGAATTACGTCAATTTGACATATATTGCATAGCTTTATACTCCATTGAACATATTTCAGAACCAGACAACTGCTACTAAACATTCATGTGTTGTGCACCAAAGTGGTCCAAAATGCTCTAACTCGCCGAGATAAACACTTTTTGACAAACATAGCTAGAACTTTCGAAATAGTGTTTGGATTTCAGTCATTTTGACATATGATGCACTGTTTTGTACGCAATTCAAGCATATTTCAGAACCAGACACCTGCTACTAAGCATTCATGTGCTGTGCACCAAAGTGGTCCAAAACGCTCTAACTCGCCGAGATAAACACTTGTTGACAAACATAGCTATAACTTTCGAAATAGTTGCTAGATTTCAGTCATTTTAACAATCATTGCATAGTTTTTTACGCCATTCAAACATACTTAGGAACCAGACACCTGCTACTAAGCATTCATGTGGTTTGCACCAAAGTGGTCCAAAACGCTCTAACTCACCGAGATAAACAGTGTTTGAAAAACATAGCTATAACTTTCGAAATAGTTCCTGGATTTCAGTCATTATGACAAATATTGTATAGTTTTATACCCCATTGAACATATTACAGAACCAGACACCTGCTACGAAGCATTCATGTGTTGTGCACCAAAGTGGTCCAAAACGCTCTAAAATGCCGAGATAAATACTTTTTGACAAACATAGCTATAACTTTTGAAATAGTGGCTGGAATTACGTCAATTTGACATATATTGCATAGCTTTATACTCCATTGAACATATTTCAGAACCAGACAACTGCTACTAAACATTCATGTGTTGTGCACCAAAGTGGTCCAAA
>CAAKHD010011700.1:0-10583 GCA_901007705.1 Fistularia tabacaria
TAATTTCACATGTTTGTTATTTTCACACTGACTCTAGGCTTGTCTGCCAGTATCTACTACTCCTATTACTCCTGAACATCAACTTATAAAGACAACTGAGAAAGATTGAACACAAAGGCCCCCGAAAACAAAATCCTATTCTCCAGATTACAAGCTGCCTGCTGCCGAAAACGGTAATCGCGCAGCGGAAAGAAAGTTTGGAGTGGGCGAGAAACTTGTGAGGGACTGGCGAAAAGCGGAGGATACTCTTAACTGCAATGAAGAAAACAAAAAAAAGCTAATCGCGGGCTAAAAGCTAGATGAAGCTAGGAACCGATGCTGAATCTGACGACAGCCACGCAGAAGAGGAAGCGGCGCGGCGTCGACCTCCGGAGTTGGCGGAGTTGCTCAGAAGTGACACCGAGGATGATGAACTCAATGGATTTAGTGATTTGGAATGAGATCGCGAGTTTGGTAAACTTGTTATGCTATGTTGTTATGCTCTAGTTATCGGAATAACTTAATATGTTAAGTTATGTTAAGTTAAGTTAACATACCGATTCTCGATTCTATTGTTATTACTATAACTTACCTTTCAAGATGAAATGTCTGTTATTGGTTTCTGATTTATAAGATAAATGTCCCCCCAAAAATGCGACTTCTATATGTTTTTTTTCTTCTTCATAATGCAGTTTTGGGCCGGTGCAACTTATAGTCCGGAAAATAGGGTAATCAAAAATAAATATAATGTCAACATGTTATGGAACAGCAGGCGCTGTCAAATTATGGACAGATGCATAATTCATCAAGCCATTAGGTTTTGCACATTCTTTCAAGGTATTATGCCAAAAACCACGTCTCCAGCTTGTTATAGTAACTACAAACTAACTGTTGTTAGTTTACTGTTGAACAAATAGTTACAATGTTATTTCCATTTCCCTGCTATCCTTGTCCTCTGCGGATTCACTCTCTGGTAACTTGACAAATAACCAAGATCGTATTCTGTTTTATCACAACCTTGTGGGTCATAAAATTTGCCTCGGTAAAACGGCATACCTTTTGGATAAGAATGGGGCAGGGGGGGTGTCTTTCCCAATGCCATCACAGTAGGTTTCCAGGAAGTTGCGTAGATGGCTGAACGTACTCTCTTCTAGGTCGACACAAAAAGGCCTGTGCCATGCCACCAGTTGTCTGACAAAGAGAAGTAAATGACTTACAAAGAGGTAACAGTTCGGCAGAAATCCAAGTGAATACATACTTGGATCTCAATCAATTTCAGAGACAAATATTTACCTATCATTGGGAACGGCGGTCCAAGCCAGGCTGTGAGAGGTGCCAGCGGTGATTTGCTGGATTGACACGCCCTCGAGACCGAGCACCTTCTTGGGTTTGGTGATAGGTGTAGAGGTGTGGCCTTGCCCACACTGGCCCATCGTGTTGTTGCCCCATGCATACACTTCATTTTCTAACGGAGAGGAGAACAGCGTATACTGCAGCTTGAATATTTTAATTATTTTGAAGTTTAATTACAATATTTAATGAATGAATTGCTCAAAAGGGCCTTTGCTGAGCTTTCCCAGGAACCGTTTTTTTGGGGGAAGGATAACACTAGGCCATGGCCACAACTTCTGCTACTTTGTGTAAAAGAACACAACAATCGGAACATTTTTTTTTTTTTTACCTTACTTTTCCTTGCCTTGGCTAAATCAAGTATTTGTGTTGCCGAAACCTACCCAAGGCATTTTGTTGTTGTCTTTACTTGTCTTTTTGAACCATGTTGCTAGGTAGCACTCATCAGTATGTCATAACTTGTAAGAACATGGGTCCTGGAACTATGTGATTCTGTAATCTGATTCTGAAACCAAGACGGTAATATCTGATTTACGACGAGAACCTGTTTATATATCTGACTATCGCTTACCATGGGACAGAGCCAGACAGTGGCTGTCTCCGCATGAAATATCTATGATCTTGGTGATGCTCAGGTCTTCTATGCACTTGGGCCTCAATGAAGTTATCTCAATGGAACCACATCCTAAGCACGAGCCGCAGCCCCACGCAAACACCTGAAAGAATGGCACAAATTAACAAAAAAAAAAAAGAACTAAACTGTAAAATTTAACATTCCTGAGGACAAATTAGTGAGGGCTTTTTAAGTCGTCTGGTTCATTAAAGAGCAGTAGATCCAAGCATGATGTAACGTGCTCCATAGAAAACACCGTCACGCTAATAATAAACCCAAATCTCACCTGTCCTGCTGAGGTGAGAGCCAGTGAAGACTGGCTTCCTGCACAGACTTTCCTGATAATAAATCCATGCAGGGCTTCTATGACTTTGGGGCGATACACACGGTTGGTGTCTCCATGACCTAGTTTACCTGCAAGAATGAGTCATAGCTGAGCATCACTTCCAGTTCACTGTCGTGCTTTTCTGATACAAAGGAGCCGACACGTTCGTATTCCTTACCCTTATAAATAGCATTCTATTTATGACTTCATGAGAACCGCAGCATGCGCACCGATGTGCTTGTTTACATTTGCACTGAATTGAATAGCAGTTCACACAAAAGCTCTTGTGTCCCGCCAACATACCATTGTCACCTCCTCCAAAGGACCACACGGTGCGTCCGTCCTGAGCCACAGCGATGGTGTGGGAGCTGCCACAGGCCACCTGTCCTACCCCACTGACATCCTTCACCAGTGTGGGCATGTTACGACTCTGGCTGTCACTGTGACCTGGAAAAGGAGAAAAATCGGACAGCACAGGTTGTTTCTAAAATGGCATGTGAATGATTTTTTTTTTTTTTTCCAAATGCTGGATGTAAATAAATCGAAGCAGCTCGAGAAATTAAGCGCATACCGAGTCTGCCAAAATCCCCTTCGCCCCATGTGTAAAGCTCTCCATCATTAGTCACAGCAGCACTGTGTCTGTAGCCAGCAGACACACAAACAACAACCTGGAAGGGATGAAATAGAAAAAAAACATTAACAAGATGAGCCATTTTTAATAAGACAATTTTGTAGTTTTTTTTGAATTCCCCCGGAAAGAAAATATTCCGTGGCGTTTTCTTACCTTCCCTAATAGCGGCCCTTGTATGATTTTGGGATATTTCTGAGTAGCAATATTGCCATGACCTAGTTTTCCATATTCGCCATCACCCCAGCTGAACACCTACAGAAAAAAATGGAGAAGGTCTTGACATTGAAACGAACGGTGAATGACATTGTCAAATGGAAGAGAGAGACCTCCATATGAAATGTATCGATTCACGATTTCTCCAGCACAATGTTACAGCTCCGCTGTGGAACGGAAAGACACAAGAAATCTTTCCTACCTCATGCCATAATCCTACACAATAGCAACTCTAATCAGTAACTGCACTACTTCACATTACCGATATACTCATTATTTATTCTTATATATTTGTAAATATGTATAGACATTTTATTTTTATTTTTTTGTTTATTTAAGATCATACTTTTTATTTTTACACCATAGAGTTAATTTTATTTTATTTTATTTTATTTTATTTTATTTTATTTTATTTTATTTTATTTTATTTTATTTTATACTTTTTATGTTTAGCTTGTTGTTGTCTTGTCCTTGTATGTCTTGCTGCTCCTAATCATGGGATCAATAAAGTACATCTCATCTCATCTCATCATCATCTCCTTGACATTAGGCAAAATCAATCAAATAAATAGCAAGTTTTGTTTCCATTGTTTGGAAACAAGTTATGGGAGTAAAAAAGAAAAAATAGCAAGTTAGCAGTTTGTCCAATACCAGGGGTTTATATTTGTTTTTTTACCTCTCCCTCTATGGTGATGGCCAAAGTGTGACCGTCAGAGCCCTTTGACGAGGACACCTTCTTGATGTTCCTGTGCGGCTCCAGCATGAGTTTCTTAGGCACAGACTGGTTGTTGGAGTCTCCTAGCCCCAGACGGCCATAACTGCCCTTTCCACATGCCTTCACCGAACCATCTGCTGACACTGAGAACGTACAGTACTGGCCTGCCTCAATCTAAAAGGAAACAAACAAAAACGTTAAACTGATTACAACGATTACAGTTCCCTCGAACAATGACTTCAAATTGGGTAGTTTTTCAAATGAATTTCCAGCCACTATGTCAAGAGGGAACAGCCTTTGTTCCGTGCCTTAACCGGTTCCTCATTTTAGTGAAACGTCTAACTCCAGGGCTCTGTCCTGCATCTGCAAGGCCCATCGAGTGGCAGCTCCATGGTGCCTTTTCAATTTTTGGCCAAACTGGTCAAAATGGATCAAGAACCACGAATCTGATGCCTGACGAAGGCCTCAGAAAGGTGTCCGGCCACCCGCTTCTCGACAATCGTTCGGCAAACCCGACCCAACCGAGCATAACTGTTTCTTAAACAGTCTTAGTCTGGAGCCCCGACCGAGACCATTCTTTTTCATGGTAAACCTTTAAACACCCCTTTAAACTGGCACTGCAGTGCAAGTTCGCCGGCCTTGGCGAACTCGACGTCCACTCAGCTTAGGGGGCAACCTTACAGCTGAGTGTGAAGCAATTAGATGGCCGTCAGCAATTACAGACCGCCTGGGAAAGACAATCTCCCTTTCTATCTGTGCACACGTAGACAACAAAACTCCACTAAATTTGTATACAAATAATATTCATTTTACAATATATAGTATATATTGCAATTTTGTTTCCTACCTTTGCTGAGTGAGGAAAATAAATGAAAGACTTGTGTCTCATATGGATACAGCAAAAATAGGCCAGCTGAGCTCAATTATGGAGGCAACTGAAAGCCTGGTCTATCAGCTGAAAGTTTGAGGGTCAATGGGTCGTTGTGCTTGTTTGCTGCAGTTGTTTTTAGTCTGACGATTATTCACACTCGTACCATTTGGGCATCACTGAAGCCCTGTGTCAGTTTTGGCAGCAGGATCTTTTCAAGAGTTCCTTCTGCCAATTGATGGCTGCTGTTACTGCCCCACACATACACCATAACCGTGTCGCTCTCGGTTCCAGGGGCAGCAGCATCCGTGCTGCAGGAGCAGAGGCAGTAGGATGCTAGGCTACAAATCTGACAAAGAGGGAGAGAGAACGGGTTCATTTAGGTCAGAGAGTGGAAGCCAGTAGCATATATGATACATATGCTCTTCAGGACACTTTCTTACCTCCTCGAACAGACAGAGAGCTGCCTGAGAGAGTCGGCAAAGTCCATCTGCATCCTTCTTTAGCACCTGAGTATTGATAGAATCCCCACGTAGACCCTGTGGAGGAAATAATGAATACATAAAAAGCATTTAAGATTAGACTTTACCATGGAAAATGACCCAGTGGGAGTAAATATTATGGTGCAATAAAGAAAAGCAGTTTTTTTGGTCTCTATGCATTACCTGTATTTTGTATCTCAGAGCAACAGAATTAAAAATGTCTGACATGGTAAACCACGAGGAGACAATTGGAGCAAGTGATGTGTTTTATCACAATCACATTTTGTATAAATATTATATGTACATAGATATAAACACTTGTTTACAAAGTTACCCGTCAGACAGAAAGCTCTGGAACAAGTACATGTGCTGAACAAAATTCCATCTGAGACATTGTTACAATGACGTGTTGCTCAAATCTTGCAATTTTGTGTCAGTGCAATCTGCTCTCACTGTATGGTTATACAGAAAGAAACAGCCTCGGTTTCTGAGACAAACCATGCAGTGCAAAATATAAAACATACAGGAAGAACAATTTGTGGTCAAATAATTATTTATAATCTTTCAGATATTTTTAGTGACACCAAATGCTGTTGTTCCCTTTTTTAGCAGCCCTATGTTTGAGTTGCCTAAAATGCACTTCCTTTATTACAAGTTTATACAGGCCTTACTTATTGGCTATCACTATCATCGCATCATACCTGACCCATTAATAATTGATGTCAGTGTTAGTCCTATAATAAAATGATGGTGCTTCTGCCAGAGTTACAAATCTGACCCAGTTCCTGGTAATAGGGACACACTGGCCTACTCCTGATTGAAACTCTGAAAAAATCGCCTCCTATTACTGCAGGTTACTAACAGACTATGAATTGTAATAAAACAGACTGTTTCTCTGTGAAGCACCGACTTCCACAGAGGACTGTTTTTCTCATTTTTATTTCCCAATTTTTCCACAAACAAAAAAAATTCCACAACTGGTAAATGTATGATATTGTGTTAATTCTGAATGAAATCAGAATGTTGGTGTAAACCAATGCTCAGAACGTGTTTTCCAAGCAAATTGGATTATTATTCCATGGCTGGCATAACGTTGGGTCGCTGGTGACATCCGAAATGCGCAACTACACCTCAAAATAAGGCCCGTACCGTAGAAATGAATTAAAAAGCTGACGACCGGACAACTACCGAAGGCTCGAATCTGAGCACCGCCGGACCTACCGAATATTGCCTCATCTGTAGGAGGGTCTGGTGGATGACATCGAAGCCAACGCCAGCTGGCTGCTGGGAGGTCAGTGAAGTGGTGGAAGACAGTGTTGAGGTGCAGGACGACATGGAGGCAGCCAGGGCTACTTCCACCCACTCAAGAAGAAACTTCAGAGAGCCTCTCTGCATGGCCAGGCTAAGCAGTAACTCCAGCGCCAGCCTCCGACCGGTCACGTCAGCGCCGCCGGCCCCGTTGCTCACCGAGGTCTTTTTCAAGAAGTCCGCCACCTGGGCCAGGCAGTCGAGCCCGACTGACGGGATCTTGTTCTCATTGGCTAGCGAGAGGGGCGGCAGCGAGGACAACACGGAGGACGCCGTGGCAAGCACGTCGTTGCAAAGCACCGACTCGGGGTTTGCGGTGGCAGCGTATCTCCAGTTTTGCTGCAGTAATGAGAAGAGCAGACTCAAACCTGTCCTCACTCCCATCTCGATCAGAACATCTGTACCTGACTTCACTTTGGGCGCCCCTCCTGGCGGACAGGGCACTGAGGCCAGCTCAAGTTGCCCACAGTCTGTTCCGCTGTCTGTGGACTGAGGTGGCAGTTGCACGCGGAATTTGTCATGGTATTTGGTATGAAGTGCGTAGAAGATCCTCTGGAGTACTACCAGCCGATGGTGGAGGCTCAGGGTGTAGCAGGTTTGCGACAGCATACGTTGAGCGAGCCATCGCTGGCTGCGGAGCAGGGATGACAGATACTCCTCCTTCTCTGCACAGGCACAGGACTCGCACTCGAAGTCTGGGAGGCGAGGGCCGACCAGCTCTTGAACGGGTTGTGCCAGAGTCACCAGCTCCTTGTTGTGAAGAAGCTTGTGGTAGAGCCCGGCAGCTCCATGTCTAGTGGCCGTCTGCAGGCTGTTCTCTGCCGCCCAGGAACTATTGAAGTGCTCCTGCCACTTCAGCAGTACATTGGTCTGACAAGGCACCATGTCTGAGCATTATCTACGCTCTGATGCACTCCTGGAAGATAAATACACAAGAAGGAATCATGAAGATCTTACAAGGCCTGTGCTGTAGCAGATTTGATCCAAAAAAAAAAAAAAAAAAAATCACTTCTTCACACTTCGTTAGCCTGATGAAATGTCACTGTTGTCATCAATTTTTACAAGGGACAGTCACTGCTGAGCCAAAGTGTTTTTTTTCCCCTGCAAAGCAATTCACACGGGTGTCTGCTCGTCTCAGCTTTGTTCATTTCAATAAATACTGTGGTTTCAAAATGGTGATTTGTGCATTTTTGTCCTAGTCCTGTCACATTTTGTTTTGTATTTTAACAAATCCTTAGTTACTGATCTTAAGGTTATCCAAAGCTGTAAGATGAGACTTGAGACAAACTGAACAATGTGGAAGCGAATGTTGACTTTCCCAGAAAATCAAAGAGTTTTCTGATATTTTAGTCTTTGCTCTTTCATTTTGGAATCCTGCTCCCAAGGTCATGTCTTATTGCAAGCATGTATCCACACACCTTGTTCTTCTAAGTTCACTGGTGAACTAACACTCAAAGCAACTCCTATCCCTCATTTCAGAAAATATTAGAACTCATTTAGTACAAAAATTGAGATAGATAGATAGATAGATAGATAGATAGATAGATAGATAGATAGATAGATAGATAGATAGATAGATAGATAGATAGATAGATAGATAGATAGATAGATAGATAGATAGATAGAAAAGAATTGGTTGAGTCAGATAATAAAATGTAAAATAATAATTATAATAAAGTGATACGGTACTTTATCGATCAAGGTGCTGCTTGACCGCAGTAAGAGGTAAGCAGTAGGGTACACACAGCCAAAGAAGTCCTTTTCCATTGAGCAAACGCAGAGTTCATGGTTTCCCCACTCACGGGTTATGACAGTGACGTCTGTTACAGTTACATTGTGCAATAAGATGGATGCGTCTGGTTGGGCGAACTCTAGTAACAGGCAGCTATCCATGCGGGCATGCCTCTTGAACTGACTTCACGGTGCCCGAGCTACATCTCTTTTTGCCATGCTGGAGGCCTGAGAGGCTATACGGTTTCCACCCCAGACCAAAATAACTATAAGCATTGATACAGTAACGTGTTTTCCAGACCCACAAGCACGGTGTGAGTCACAACCGTCGCAAGCTTCAAACTCCACGAATGCTCATAAAAAAAATTATTTTGAATTATCATATAAATATCATACCACATGACAATGAACTCAATATCATGAATTTTACAAAGAAGCTCCTTGTTGCATCGTGTTGTAAATGAGGTCCGTAATTATTTCCTTTCCATCGACAGGCTCCCTCAACCGTTCCACAACCCAATTTCAGTGCCAGCCAAGCTTTGGCGTGTTTTTACGTAATTGTAGCAAAAGATACAGGCATTGCAGCTGTTTGGAAACGTTTTCATTTCAAGGTGTCTCACGAGGAACGCAAGTGAGTAAGTGTGATGTTTGACACTTCACTGAGTAATCCTGTCGAATAAAAACGCTGTCGGTAGCAGCTTAAATCATCTTCAACACGGTTTTTGTCGTGATCTACAAGTGCTTGTTTGGCCCTTTTTTCCATCAAAATAAGGCTCATTTTTTAGGAATTTCAATCTATGAACAGCATTTAAGAAATACAGTAATTCATATCATCAAGAGACTGCAAATTGACCAAAATATATGAAACGTGACATAAAGATATCAACATGCACCTTTCAATTGACCTAACATGCCTACAAATGAAGAATACGAACGATAATCTCTCATGTGATTCAGGCAGGCAACCGGCTAGACAACAACATTGTTCTGACATTGGCGTTTGGATGAATGCAGGTTGAGACGTCAATGTCAGGACGTCGTATGCCTACTGAGGACAGCTGACATTGATATTGTGTTTGGTTTTTACACTGTTGTTAAATGACCATAATCCTGTCTTCCAATCACCCGTTAGGTCACTTGATTTGAATAGTCCGTTGGTTTAAAATCATGCTGGATTTTTTTAGTCAACCTGATTTTCATTTCCATTGAAAGCGTTAAGTGTTGGGAGTATCTTCCACGTCAGATGGAAGTCTTTCTGGCTTTATTGTCTTGTCTCCCTTACATTTATTAAAAATATGGTGCATCCATATTGTTAAGCACTGTTCAGAATCATATGTTGTGACAACTCTACATCGCTATTACAAGATCAGTGAATTCATAAACATAGTTTGGCGAATCACTGACTTTGACATTTTGAATTGTTGTACTTTTGATTCTTTAATTATATTTTGCTGATGGCACTTACATACTAAACTAACCTCAAATTATCACCAATACCTGAAGTATCAGCTTCAACAACCTACCATCAGCCAGCTCAAAATTATTCTCCATCACAAATCCCTATTGGGGACGGACATTCAAGTAGTAAGTGACTTGTGTGAATAAAGGTAAAGTAAATGTCATGTAATATTCCAGACCGGGCCGTGTCATATTTTACACAAAGCAATGTCAACTTGTATCTGAATGTCAGCTATTTCTGTCTTCCTGCTCCCCAAAGAGCACCGCAAATACAGTGAGGACTGCTGGATGGTGGAATTAGCTGCAAAGACACCTGCTTTTTATGGACCTGTCACGGTCAAGAGGCACGAAATGTGCTTGAAAAAGAAATAAAACCTCTCAGCGCAACATTATGTAGATTTTCCTTTTCAATTCATCAGCTTTGATCCGACATTCGCTCGGAGTCGTTAGCTTTTGTCGTAGATGTTACAACGCCAGAGACTGAATTCCACTACAGGAGAACTGGCCTTGACCTTTGCCCTTGCTTGACTTTCTGAGTGACAGCGAATAACCCGGGTCTTGACGCAGAGAAGCGGGTTAGACCGTTATCCTATCATTTTGACCTCAGAAATCTCCAGAAAGAGCTGGCGATTCAATGAAAAACCCTGAGCACGCCCGTCCTGCCCACGACAACACCAAGATGTTGACAAGTGGATGAAGGATGATCACAACGCGCTGGTTGGCACATCAGCATTGATGATCGAGCACACGCAAAAAAAAAAAAAAAAAAAAAAAAAAAAAAGGAGGAAAAAAAAAAAAAAAAAAAAATATCGTGAAAAATATTTAAAAAAACCTAAAAAAAAAATCTAAGGAAACTATTTAAGAACGAAAGCCAACACCACCAAAAGTACAGAGGCCCATAAAAAAAACA
>CAAKHD010011701.1:11834-20290 GCA_901007705.1 Fistularia tabacaria
AGTAGAGTTTGGAGAAGAGGTGAATGAACGTGTTCAACCAGGTTGGAACCGGTGGAGAAATGTATCAGATGTACAAGATGGCGGTGTTGTCTGGTTTAGAGTGAGAGGGGCGCCGAGAGAAAGACAGGAAGCAGAGCGGGAGGTAGCACAGATGAAGATGGATAGGATCAGGAATGACTCCATCAGACAGCACATGTTAGATGTTCTGGAGATAAAGTCAGACTTGGACAGAGAAGGGAAAGTGAAGATCTAGGTTGAAGTATACTGAGGTCGGAAATGCCAGACAGGAGGTCTACAGGAAGACCAAAGAGGAGATTTGTTGCGGAGTGAAAGAGGACATAAAGTTATTTGGTGTGAGAGGAGAGGATGCAGAGAACAGGGTTAGAGGGCAGATGATTGGCTGAAGTGACCCCAGAAGGGAGCAGCCCAAAGGAAAAGAAGAAGAAGAACCACCACCGAGAACCACGGAACATCTGCCTTGCCTTCAGGAAATCTTCCATTTGAGCCTTGAGGTCCTCCTCTTCACAGGCGTCCGCTTTGGCGTCTCGGACCCTTCTCACCTGTTTTTCAAACTCCGCCTGGATTTCACTTTTGTTAATTCTAAAAGCACGAGAACAGATCCATTTCCGTGGTTTGTCGAAGCCAAAACTGAGAAACTTGCAATGCGCTCGGCGAGTGAGTGAATGTCTACCTTGACGCGGCGCGAATGTGTTGGAGTTGTTCTGCGAAATCGAGAAGGGTGGCATCCACGCTCTGAGCTTGCTGCGTTAAGAGGTTTGTATGGAAAAAGTAATAATAATGAATCAATATATCACTGACATGGCAACGATAGAAAACCAAAGACTCACCATCACCACATAATGCATGAGGTTCATCCCGGGTTTGTTCGCCTTGGTGTCCACGAGCTTCAGCAGGGAAGCCATCCGGAAGCCGATGGCGCTCCCGGCGTAGCCACCCTGAGGCGAGAGGGGGACGAGGAGCAGAAGACTGCGGTAAAACTGACATCTGACGAAAAGTTCAAAGTGTTTATATCTATAACATTGACACTGATATTGACATCACTCCATCGCATCCAGTTTATTTTACCGGTGCCAGTGTTCCATTGTTGTCTCCTATCTGTCCTTATCCTGGTCAATTTTGGTTCTACTCTCACCCTTACTGTTTATTCATTTATTCTACTCTTACTCTCACCCTTACTGTGTATTATTTATCTTATATATGTGTTTGTGTGTGGGCATATATATATATATATATATACACATACATATATATACACATACATATATATACATATACACATATACATATATGCATACATATACATATATATACATATACACATATACATATATGCATACATATACATATATATACATATACACATATACATATATGCATACATATACATATATATACATATACACATATACATATATGCATACATATACATATATATACATATACACATATACATATATGCATACATATACATATACACATATACATATATGCATACATATACATATACACATATACATATATGCATACATACATACATATACATATACACATATACATATATGCATACATACATATACATATATACATACATACATATATATACATACATACATATACATACATATACATATATATACATATATATACATATACATACATATATACACATATATCTATATGATTTATATAGATATATCTATATAGCTATATATATATCATATAGATATATATATACACATAAATATATATAAAAAACTTTATATATATATAAATATATATGTGAGTGTGTGTGTGTATGTATGTTCTTTTTTAATTGTTTATATTGTTTTAAATTGTTTAGTGCTTATTTCTATGTTGTCTTTTTTTTAGATACTATTATTGTTGCGCTGCTGCGACAAACAAATTTTCCCTATGGGGATCAATAAAGTATTATCTGATCTGCTCTGATCTGATCCTAATAATGTCTACTCTACCTATTTATTGTAAATGCATATTCAAATGCAATGCGTGCAGCAAAGTAAGGTTTTCATTGTGCGGGGAAACACATTTCCAGACTGGACATTTGGCAGTGAACACTTTGAATCTTGAATCTAAACTCACGGCGTTCATGTAGTTCCCCGTCTTCAGCACCAGGCGGATGACAGAGTGAAGACTTTCGGAGTCCAGTAGCTCTGAAGGGAGACAAGGGGGATCAATGTCAAGGCCTCATTCTGCGCGTGACATGATGCGATTCATCCAACGTACCTTTCCCGGCAGCTTTCAGAGTGCCGATGAAATCTCTCATTTCGGCCGTGAGGGGGAAGAATTCCTCCTTCAGCACCAGGCAGCTGAGGCGCCGTTCGTAACTAGGGAAAAAAATAAAATAAAAAATGCGCAGAAAGGGATGAAACGCCATTTTCCCCACGGAAACCGACGCCGGGGTTGTGCTGAGTGACGTTCGGGGGGGGGGGGCTCACCTGGGCATCCCGACCAGCATCAGCATGAACACGTCGGCGTCTGGAAGCGTGGAGCGGTCGTCCTCGAAGGACACCAGCTGTTTCAGCTGCATAGGTTCAAATGAATGCTCCAGATCACCCGCAATCAGCCGCGATCTTGAAGTCGCAATCCAATGACGTCCGTCGTATTTACCTCCCCTTCGTCCGGCAGCAGCTTGCACAGCTCCCTCAGCTTTCCAGGGCAAAAACCCAGACCGGTGCCCTCCTTGATATCTGCGATCATGTCCTCCACGGGCCTGCGAGGGGAGACACGCCTCAGGGTTCACGTCTTGCTGGATAAATGCGTAAATATCAGACTGTTTTGCTTCCTTCGCAGGGCCTTCCGGGACAGCCTGCGTTTCAACCGTGTCTACGACGTCGGCCGGCTGCCACGACATGCTCCTACCTGCTCGGGGAGGTTTTTGCGAAACCAGCGGCGCGTCTGATAATATTCATGGAAAAGGAATGCTGTGCGAGGCAAGGCAGGGAATGAAGAAACGTCCTTTCACAAAATGTCAACTACATCTTTATCGAAAGGTTCCCGAGTTGGAGGAATTAGATAATGGGATATTAGTTGTCGGTCATCCATTGTGTTAAAGTATGAGTTTGGAAAAGTTTCCTTCTGACTTTATTTGTTTTCGAATTATTTCGTAGCTTTTACCAAACAGCCCAAAGCCATATATTTTCCAGGGTACCTCCATGTGGCAGTGCACGACTTAGCCGGAGGCGTACAAACACATTGGGATCTGCCACGGCACACCATCTCTTGGAAATGACAAGGAATTAAAGAGAAATTCGTCCAAAACTTGACGGAGAATGAGGGGGGAAAAAAAAAAAAAAAAAAAAAACAATAGAAGAAAACAAAATCCGATCTTTCGGGAAACCGTCGCGCACTCACCGTTTGAACTGTTTCAGGAAAATTCCGATGTTCATGCTCCTCTTCGCGCTGAGGATGGAAACCTTGGAAGGAAAAAAAAAAAAACACGGACACAATCAGCTCGGCGCGCTCTCTGGGATAACTGAAGTATCTGCTCTCGCCGTGACTTTTGGATGGCCGACGGCTCGTCTCTGCAAACACACAGTGGCTTCCAAAGGTTAAGAATTTCTGTTGATTGAGCTGAACAGTGATCCATATCCCCGGGATCTGTCTTCGAGGAGGTACACAGGTCGAAGAGAAGCGTAACGGTAAACTTTTACCCACTTCTGTGAGGTCACCATTGATCTGCAGGAGTCTTTAATGCCTTTTTATTTATATCCGCTGATTTTAACTAATAAAACGGTCATCTATGATAAAACTCCAGTTTTATGGGAGGATATAATTTAGACCTTCCTTTGGCAAACAAGATCCGAAGAAAAACGACACTCCTTTTCCGAGAGATTCCTCGCCCACCACATCTCACATGGAGTTGATATTGGAAATCCGATGCCAACAAAATGAATTAACCTGCCTTGAGCAACAGTTAGCATCCTCCGGTGACGGCTGACAAACTGCCCCAAAGCAAACATTTGACGGATGAAATTACAACGTGCCTCTTGGATGTTCGAGTTTTCTTGTTTTCTCTAAGGCCTCGGGTTAATGTGTGTGACGCTTCTTGCCTCCCGCGTCTTCTCCTTCTACTCACTATTTCACCTCCCGAGGCAGCGGCCGGCGTGGCCCTCAGGCTCCGGCGGTTGAGGGCCTTGAGCTGCTGCTGCTGCTGGGCCTGCTTGTGGCTGAACAGCTCCTCGATGTGATCGGTGTCCAGCTCAAACCCGCTGTCCGCCGCGTCGGCCGTCCAGATGTTGTGCCTCCCGACCACGCTGTGCTTGGGGATGGTCTCCCAGTTGAAATTGCGCATCCGGGAGCGCCGGCGTTCTCCGCCGCCACCGAAGCCATGGGAAAATGAGGACAGGTCAGGGGCTGGAGGCGGCAGGGGTGGCGGTGGCGGTGGCGGTGGCGGCGGCGGCGGCGGCGGAGGTGGTGGCGGTGCAGGGGGACCCCCTGGTTGCATGTTTTGATGAGAACCTTTCAGCAGGCGGGGCGTGGGGTCATGGCTTCAGAGAAAAAAAAGGAAGTGTTTTTTTTCAGGACTTTGGTGCCGCGGTGATGAAGTTATGACACAGGGTGATGCAATTGGACTGGAAAAAAAAACAAAACCAGAACGGGGTGAGGAAAGAGTTGGAATCCCAAATTAAAACAATTGGAAGCAGCCGTGGGAATATAAACAAGTAAAAATTGTACAGGGTCTCTTCGACTTGTAGCCTCCCCAGAACCAATACCTGATACAGAAAAAAAAATACAAGTTGAAAAAAAGACTAAATGCAGTGTTGGAATTTCAGGGATGGAAGTAAACTGGACTGGAATCTTGAAAAAAATATATATTATAAGTTTCTTTCTATTTCCATCATGCTGTGGCTGTGGTCTGAGAAGGAGCTGCAAGGAGCTGCTGCTCTACCCGGAGAAGAGTTTTGTTTTGCCACAGAAAACAAGGTCACGCGCGGATCAGAAATTCTAAACGCAAAGCCCTTTTTTATAAAAAAAAACAAACAAACAAACAAAAAAACAAACAAACAAGTAATTCAAATTAAATACACATCATTGAATCACTCAGATTTGATATATGACTGATCAAAAAGAGAATCTGGGCAGCCCGTGCAGTACCAACAATCACCGCTAGTGTCGCATTTATACAGCGACGACTATCAATGATGTATTCTTTTAAACATCGATAGTTTGGTGTGTTTTTTGTTGGTGTTGTTTTTGTTGTTTTGTTTTCTTTACCCCAAATCTAAGACAATACTCCGGAGAAAAGCCGCGGGTAAAATTGTTTGGGTGGGATTGTGGGCGGCGGTGATATCACAGTTCTTTCTAAATGAAACACAAACACACCTGAAGGGAAGTATAAGATCAGGAAGTAAAACTCACCTGTTCTTGTTCCGCAGCTCCGGTCGATTTTTGTTCCTTTTTTTTTTCTTTTCTTTTTAAACTTCTTCTAGGACTTGTTTTAATCCTCCTGCTCCCGGCTGCGGGAAAACTTCACTATCAAGGGTAAATGTCGGAGAGACGACTGGGCTGCACGTCGGCGGTGTCGCAACGCCTTACCTGCGTGGAAACGCCCCGCCCCGGGAGCCGCGCCGAGCCGAGCCGAGCCGCGGCCCCCTGCAGCCTCCGGCCTCGACTGAGCGAGAGTCCTCAGGCGCGGCTCCAGCCCCCCCCCGGGGCCCAACCCACTGACACGCCGCATTGACCCACCCCCATTTTCCGTTCTTTCTTTTCCATATTGAATTTGGCTGCAGGTTATTTAATTTAATAGTTTAATTTAATTTCTTTCATTTCCATTTTATTTCTCGCTTGCCATCTATTGTGAGGTTCAAAGGTGAAGCGATATAACATGGTTAAACATTAAGCTTGGGGTTCTTGTTCATTTTCTGGCCTTTGGCAGGACTGGTTTCAGCTGCCGGACTTCATGTTTTTGCTGCTATCACGGAATTAATCTGTCCCAAAATACCCCGAATGTTCCTTTGGGTATTGTATCACTAGGTCTCGGACACCGGGACCAGCAAATGAATAAATAAGTAAATACATGAATGAACAAAAGGAATTACCAAGAGGTAATTATTATGGAAAGGGGTTGGGGGTTGGGGTCAGTGCGTGACACAACACATGAAGCCAGAAGAAGAACCAGAAGCCACAGACGTAATTGTCGGGGAGCTAGAAAGCTGGACAAATCACAGGACTGCCTAGAGCTGCTTATCACCGGGGACGTACCCCTGAAATCAAATACCGGACCCCGGTTAAACAAAAGACAGCTGATAGGCTGCGGCATTCGGCCTGGACTCATCTGTAAACTCTGTCCGAGTTAGATTAGGCCGACTGTGGAAGCGGGAGCGTGAGTCGCCGCTGTCACAAGTGGCCAGATAATGACCACGAAGTCCAGTCTGAGTAAATTCAACATCGCCAAAGTCCAGCCCGGTCCAGCCGAATCAATAGAAACAGATTAGAGGCTTAACACACCAAAAATCCATCATTTAGAAATTCTCCGAGCTTCATTGTCAATACCAGATTGAATGTAGTATTGATTGTGAAAAAAAGCCAGAAGATGTGAGATGTTACTGCTGAAGTCACAAATCGCAGATGTGTCCTCTCCTTTGGGCTGCTCCCTGCCTCCATCTGACCCTGTTCTCTGCATCCTCTCCTCTCACACCAACTAACTTTATGTCCTCTTTCACTCCGAAACAAATCTGCTCTTTGGTCTTCCTGTAGACCTCCTGTCTGGCATTTCCGACCTCAGTATACTTCAACCTAGATCTTCGCTTTCCCTTCTCTGTCCAAGTCTGACTTTATCTCCAGAACATCTGACATGCGCTGTCTCTCTAATGGACTCCTGATCCTATCCATCCTCCTCTCTCTCTCCCAGAGAACTTTAAAATCTTCTCAGCTAGCTCCTGCTCTACTTCCTGTCTTCTCCTGAATGCCTGGGTCTCTAAACCAGACAGCATCGCTGGTCTCACCTGTGCCCTTGAAACCTCCCCTTTCATTCTGGCTGATCCTCCTTCAACACACCTTGACACTTTTCTGCATCCGTTTCTTCTCCACACTCACCATTGCTCTGGACTGTTGACCCTCAAGTACTTAAAATACTTCACCTTCTTTATCTCCACTCCCTGTGGCCTCATCGTTCCACTTGGGTCCCTCCCTTCATTCCCCTCTTCCCCAGGGCATACCTACACCTCTCAAGCTTTTCTTCCACCTGCTCCCTGCTCTCACCACGCATCACAATGTCATCTGCAAACATCACGGTCCATGGAGATTCCTGTCTAAGCTCATCCGTCCGCCTGTCCGTTACCACTGCAAACAAGACGGGGCTCAAAGCTGATCCCTGACAGTCACACCTCACCCTTGTCTAACAGCTCTCGTACATGCCCTGCGCCACTCTAACGTAGCCCAGACTTCCCCATACAGTGCCACAGTTCCTCACTTTGCACCCTGTTGCATGCTTCTGCAGATCTGCAAAGGAACAGTGCAGCTGCTGACCTTCTCTGTACATCTCCATCAATAGTCGTAGGGCACGTCTGAAGAAAACTCTCAAACCAAACTAATAATGAAATAACATTACACAGACGGGTGACATGAATGAGACTATGGTTTTTATACGTGACAAACAACAGGAGGTTTCCCGGTCTCTCCTTCCTCCGTCGGACGTTTGTGTCGACTGCACGACTCAAGTGAGGCGAAAATTATCCAGCACTTTATTAAGGATGCAGACCAGGACAGGGGTGGGAGGCATTGATGTAACATACAGCGCCGTGTCACACAGACGGATAAATAAATAACACAAAATGAAAAAGCAGCTCGTACATTCCGCCCTCAGAGGAATACAGAAACATGCCCCTCACAGGGGAACTGTGGCGTCATTCGTGTTTTGGAGTCGCATTGCACGTGTCACTTTTACAGTCGAATGTTCGCAGGTCCCGTCGCGACCCGTCGGGGTCAAACGGGCGCTGTGGTGCAGTTTAAAATCATCTGCCGGGATTCGAGACGATCCGATGTTAAACATTACATCTGCACTTCCTCATGTCTGTAAACGCTCGTGAAATTTAGTTCTTCAAAAGTGTAATTTCATTCTCTTATCATTTCTGCACCGTGGATTAGGTGATAGAAAACAAACAATCCACCATCACTGTATTTAGTTCTCCTTCTTTGAGTGACGACTGACGCAGGAAATCCAGAAATCTGATAGGAAAAAGGTGGATATTAAGTTTACCTACACAATTCGCTCATGCTAGTTCCACTGTGTGGAGCTCCTCCCCGTGCGCTGACACGGTGCACGTGACAAGGTGCAGCAGACCAGAGGTTTTCAAAGGGGGAGCTGGACCTCCTCCCCCGAGAGAAAGAAAAAAAAAGGGGGGGGGGGGGGGGGGGGGGGGAAAGGGAAAAAAATTAAAAAAAAGAAAAAAAAAACCCAGGGGGGCGAAAAAAGA
>CAAKHD010011701.1:20310-48438 GCA_901007705.1 Fistularia tabacaria
CCCCCCCGGGCGGGGCACGGGGAGGGGGGGGGGGGGGGCGGAGACGGGGGGTTTTAAGAGGGGGGGGGGCCCCCCCCCCCCAAAAAAAAAAAAAAAAAAAGGGGGGGGGGGGGGGGTTGAGTGAAAGAGCATCAAATTAATTAACAGAGAGAAATCATCCAGAGGAGTCGACAAAGAGTATAATTCATGGGTATTGTCATTTTAGGGAGTATCCCCACCCATTTTCCCCAAGGCAAGAATTAGTATCATCTCATTACAGACCTTCCTCATATGTAAAATGCAACATAACATAATCAGCGATTAAATCAAACCGTATGATTCCACTAACCCGGCTCGTTCGTTCAGAGTATTTAGGAGAAGCTACCATTAGCGTGACTTCGTTGCTGTCCAGGGTCCAAATGACCAATACTCTTCTTTCAAGGTTCGCCTGAGGTCAGCCTGCGGTTCAAGACTATGAAAACCTCTTTAGAAGACACTAGAATAACAAAGAAAAAATGCGTACATGTGCAAAACTGCCAAAGATATTTCCATAATAGACTATGCTGTACATAGATAGGATGTTATATACACGTAAATGATTGTGCTACCAGAAGGAGAGAAAGCAACAAGAGAGCATTTTGCGACTTAACAAATAAAATAAAAAGTTCCCCTAGCAACAGATATTCATGTACCGGCTATGTAAAACAAAGTGACGCTAAAAAAAATACAAATGTTTTCTTTTGTTTTCTCCGCTGTTCTCTTTCAATCCTAAAAACAACAAACGAAAAAAAACGCTCTATCGGTTTACATCTTGTCCGTTCATCCATGATCTCCAGTCCTCCCCCTGACCTCCGTTGCCACCGCGCTCCTCCCTACTGCTCCTCCAGCCAGGACGGCTTGTCGGAGCCGGGGGGCTTTAACTTGACGTTGAACTGTATTAGCGTTTGTTCAAGCTGCTGCTGGTTGCCGGCGAAGTAAGCGGAGACGGCGTTGTGGAAGAGGAGCAGCTGCTTGTGCATCACTTTCACCTGCAGGGCATGAGGGAAACACTTTTGAGATGGCGACAGAAACGGCTGCTGATAACTCAGATGACTTAAACCCTCTTTCACTCGTTTTAAGATACAATTATGAAATATTTAAAAGAGAAATGGCATCACATGTTAGCCATCTGGCTCCAGAGATGTGTGTTTACGTTCGGGTTTTCTCGTCAGGGAGTTTGAGGCCGATAGTTTATCGGGCAGTATTGACAGATCCTCTTTCAAAGGCTCTGCGAAAAGCCTGCCGTTTAAAACATGTTTTTTTTTTTTTATTCATCTATTCTTAACATAATTGATTATTAGGTAGCGCTATTCAAAATGGACAGGGGAATATTTGAGCCGCTTTTCCTTGACATGAATTTATTTTGGTTCAAATACGGCGGAGGGGAGGAAAGGTGCGTTTACTACAGACGGGAGAGGAATATGACAGTGAGAGACAAAGACAGATAATGGACTGGAAAGCGTTAAAAAAAGGCCCATGCGTTTTGTTTCAGAAAAAATTAAACTGAGCCATAAGAAACAAACAATAAGGTAAATATCCCTGACCTTGTTTTCTTCTAGAAATTTGAGCTTGATAGTGACGTCGCTGCGCAGCCGCTCGTATTTGTCTCTGTGGAGCTGGTAATCATGCTGGGCCATCTCCATCCGCACCATGGCTGCAGCGTCCCGCGGGCCCAAACTCATCTCCTCCAAATCGGACCGATAGGCGTCAAACTCGAGTCTGCACGTCCGGACAGGCAGCGTCACATTTCCGCGACACCACTCCGAGACGTTGACAACGTTTTGTCCGGCTTACCTCGCGTTTTCGTAGTGCTTAATGGTCATGAGGGTATCTTCCATGGTTTTGTTGACCAGGGTGTTGACGCTGGACACGAAGAAGCTGATGGCGCTGAGTAGAGCCTCGCCGTTCTTGCACAGAAGCTTTTGGGTCTCAGCGTTATACCCGAACTCATCCTGCAGAGAAGAAAAACACAAAGCAACCTAGCAAAATGGCACCGGTTCAAAGGCACGCCGGGAGCCCGGGCGAGACGACAGTACCTGCAGCTCGGGAGACTTCTGGCTGAGATCCGTGAAGGTGTCCCCGAGAGCCTGCTGCGTCTGCACCATGTTCTGAAAATGACTGGTGAGGGCCATGGCCAGTCTCAGGACGTTCTCGTACTTGCTCTTGGTGTCTCTGAGCACATCGATCTGAGCCTCCAGCTCCAGGTCTACCGTCCGTGAACCTCGGCCGAAGCGCTCCGAGAACATCTGCTTGGTGCACTGTTCGGGACAGAACACGGGAGACTGGGTTGCCTGCGGGGATTAACTTTGGCTTCGGATAGGTTCTGGTAAAAGGGCGAGGAGTGTAGAAATGCGTCTTGGCAAAGACTGGTTTCAGGGTCCCCCAGGTGGATGAGGAGGGCATTGCTGAGCAGACATTTGTGTCTCCAAGAACCCAGATAAGTGACTGAGCGTGGATGTGCATGTATTCACGTATGGACTTTCTATGCATCACTTATCTACCTTGGTTGACTGTAGAAACTTAAGAGAGTACATGCACGACGTGCATTACCTTATAAGTGTTGATGCCCCATTTCTTTACGCTGTCCAATTTCTCTACCGCAATGCCGCGTGAAATTTCTTCCGTTGCATTGCAAGCATTGTGATTCGAGGTCCCTTGAGAGGAAAAGAAAAGCACGGGTTCACTTAGACGTTCTCATTCAGTGTTATCCATTTCAAAATTAACAAGGCCCGGTGTGACAGAAACAGGGAATGGTCATGGAGAGGAGTGTGTGGGTGGCGAGGAGCTCCTCGATACCTGAGTAGCGGTCTGCGTGTCGGGCAAGTCGGTCGGCTGCGGACTGGCTGTTGGGCAAGTTAATGCCCCTGGATTTCATGCGAATGTCTGAAATGAGCGTGGCGATGATGAGGGATGGTGATGAGAGGAAGCCAAGGCAGTGAGCACATGTGTCCGACGGGCTTGGCAGTGAGACACGCAGCCAGAACAGTGGAATGACGTTAATGCAGACTGAGAGGAAAATGTTACTCGGCGGAGGACGCGTGACATACGAGTGTGAATTACCACCCGGACACAGAAACTGTCGGGACGGGGCTGTAGATACAAATAGAAACAGAACAAATGATACATTTACACAAACCTGTATTTAAATGCAGACAACATGAACTACTTTCCCAGCTCGGCTTCAAATACGAGAGTAAATATATATATAAACTGCTGCCTTTCATGCCTGCAGAACAATGGCGGGGAGGTCATTTCAGGCTTGTGATGCAGTGAATGAGTAAATATCCGCGTGATTCCTGACAGCTGAATGTAGCAACTGATCATAATCGGGTCCCGGTAGAAAAGCAGGATGAAGTGCGGTGCATTTTGGAATTTAAAAATGGACTGACGAAGACCCAGCTCAAGTTTTGAGCACTTTGCAAGACTGGAATAAACATGCAACTCCAAACTCTTCGCCAGCGGATGAGCTCTTTGTCTTCAAATATTTCGAGCATCGTGGAAGGCAATAGCACCATTTCCATGGGTAAAATGTTTAAATGTCAAAGCTTTCCTTGTGTGTGTGTCATGAGCTGTGATGCTAAATACAATGAATTTAGCCGGAAATCCTGCAATCTCTTGTATTCATAATGTCTGCAGAGAAATACGAGTCGAAGCAAATGTCCTCAGAAGTCACCGATTTGTTTTTCTTTCTCTGTATTTTCTACGCCCTCCTGACTTTTTCCGGTTCCAGCTTGCAATCCAGCATGCAGGTTTCTCATGCAGTCAACAGTGAGCAAATGAAAATGGTGTTTCCGTCCTCATCACACGTCGAACGACAGTTAATATCAGGCAAGAGCATCCTCTGTTCCAAAGGTTACCCCATCTTGTTATTGAAGCTGTGAGTTGAAGATGTACAAGCCAGGTCGCATACACCTCCCGAGGTCAAACAGCACCGAACCTTCTTTTTTTTTTTTTTTTTCGCCAAATGGCAAGGGCTCCAATCAGACCAGCATTTACGAGTTAATTTAAAAATAAAGAGAGTGTTTTCAGAACACACAGCCACCTGGTCTGGGTGCAGGGGCACGTCTTCTCTCCAGATATGCAGGGTTGAAGTGAATAGCAGGCCCTAAGGGATATGAATGTTTGCAACATAAACCAGGTGCCTTGAGGTCAGCAATGCGCCACAGTAAATAACCAGGAAGACAAACTCTCAACACCACTTCCTAAAACGAGCCTTAAGCGTCAACCTCTTTCGGTGATGGACGGATTTCAACAAAACTTTCAGATCCCTGGCCCGGCTCTCAGCTGCCTGCCGGTGATAATTTACAGATGGAGGGGGCTGGCGGTGATGGTGTGAGTGATATGAATGGTTTGTAGTTGTGTTTTGATGGAGAGTAATTCATTTTAATTCAGTTTTGCGGTTGTGGGATGGCACCTGGAATTTATGGGAATACTGTGCGGTTACGATGAGGATTCTGAAAAAAAAAAAAAACCCAAAACAATAAACCAAAACCCGTGACAAGCTGCAGGTCGGACGTCGAGCAGTACCTTTGATAGTGCTGGTTGGAATGATGCCCCCTGCAGGTCCTCCATAACCTCCGGAGACAATACTGGTTTCATTCAGGTTGGGGCCCGACACCATCACCTGCTGCAGGTCCTGATCAGAGAGCGCCAAAAATCAATTACTATTGACTAGCTATCAAAATAACTTTGCGGCTAGGAGACAGTGGCACTGAGGGAAAGACAGGAGGCACAGCTGCAAGAAGCAGAGATCAAGACGTTGAGGTTAGATGGGAGCAGGAATTAATCCAACCGAGGAACTGTACATGTTATATGTTTTGGAGATAACGTCCGACTGAGATGAGGAGATCTAGTGAACGTATTCGAACGTATTCGAACGTATTCGTATTCAAGGGTCCTGAAGGGAACGGGCAAAGGGAAAACAGGAAGAACTTTGCGGCTAGAAGAAAGATGCACTTGCAAAGTCCGACACGATATCCCAACCATAGATTAATGAATGATCAAATTAGACCCGCAAACTGGGAATGTAAAAACAAACCCCGTGACTCATTTCTGATAAGCATCCAAGCAATGCTCTGCACGTCATCCTGCGAATCCAGGGACTGCTGCTTGGAAGTTTGCACGAACAGGTCTGACTCAGAGGTGAGGTGATGGTGCACAAAGCACCAATTTATGACACAATCGCTCTCCCGCATGAGGGAATTCTGGTTTAGTCAGCGCTGCATATTATTGCCGTTGCTTGGCCTGTGCGAGATCAGCCTGCAAAACCGGCCCTACTGCCGGGGTGTGCTGGAGAAGCTCACATCGAGCCGGGGTTCTTCAGAGGGGACGCGGCTGACCAACTGACCTGCTCCAGGCTGTCGTCCTCCGGCAGGCTTCCCGTGTCTCCATTGCTGTTAATGGGTATCTCCATGGTTGCAGCTTTGCTCATGATACTGTCTGCCATAATGAAACCTCTGCAAAACACGGGAGGATGCTATCGAATATGCAAATTGAAAAAAAAAATGGAATAAAGTGACAGTACTGCAGATTATAAAGCACAGCGACACAAACCCGCGGCTCGTATACATTGATGCTAACGCGGTTTTGGCTAGCGGGCTACTACTTGACACCTAGCTTACGTTGCGAGCCGGGTCCGGTTCGGTTGTCAGACGGGTACAAAACGGGGTTGAACGAAACGGCCGGTGCGGAGACGGGCGAAACGAAAACACGCGCCGGTCACTTCTCAAACGGCACAATTGTAGTTTAAATCCATTGTTGTTTATCCCGCGGTGTCCGCGTCTGTAGACCGCTTATAAACAACTCATCCGGCAAATCCCCGCAGCCAGCGGCTTTACTAGCATCACTTCGCAATAAGAGTTCACGGTAATTTCATTGCGCTACAACAACACGTCCGGGCGTTGAAGAGTGATGTCGTTATTTCGACAAAACTTCTTATCTGTGTCTTTACACGTGTGTTGTTTGACGAAGGCGAGAACGGCAGGCGTGCGCTCGTATTTTGAAGGATAATACCTTTTAACGTAGCATATTTCGCGGAGCCTCCTCCTCCTCCTCCTCCCTCTCCTCCCCCCTCCGTCTTCCACGTCGTCCAGTGCTGACGTAGGCGCCTCCTGAAACAAACTGCAGTACCGACTTTGGCCTCACGGTGGCGGTAGCGGACCAGCAAATCCAGGGGCCAAACTCTGGCCCCTCCCAGAGTCACACCATAATATCATTAGCCGCCGCTGCCTCCTTTACAGTTGGCGCTTTGGATTTTTACTGCCACGTCCTGGTGGATGCGCTGATTGCTGTAGAATCTCTTGAAAATCAAATTTATATGCATATATATATATATATATATATATATATATTTTCTTTTTCCATGTCCAGTCATTTGTTCTCAATTTGCCGGCAATGAGAGGGCTTCGTGCAATCATTTCAGCTCCGGATGGGAAGACGGACGACTCCACCTGCAACGCATTCACGGTTTAATTGGTTATTACTACTTGATGTATCAAAATCATGTAGATGACAGTGTACAACCATTTCGAAACCCCATTTCCTTCCTTTATCCTCACCGTCCCAATCATTTCTTTGTTTTCTGCCAGAAACAAAGTCAACAAATGTGACTGTGCCAATTGACATTCATGCACCACGCTAGCAGGGAGGAACGGTCTGCCAGGTTTCGAGCCGGTGCACAAAAAGCTTGTTCCAAAGAGACCCCACTTACTGAAATGGAAGATAATTAGATCAGTGCCGACTCCTGATGCATCCATGGCTCAGACTTGCTGAGACCTTTTCCTTTCCACCTTTTTTTTTTTTTTTACAATATACAAAATCCACTCGTACGGTTTAGCATCCACATGTGGGCCATCGTGAATGACTTTAAGGGGGGGGGGGGATTTTGGTTGCGTGTGACAACACACGCAAACTGTTGCATAGAACATGATTTCATCTCTGCCCGACTTTGAAAAACATTCCCCTTTCACGCCTGTCTCTCATAGAGCAAAAACAAAAAGAGAAAAATAAATAAACCAGGCCACGATGCCAAATAATGAGACAAAGACATTCTGTGCAGAGACGTAACACACGAATAATGGTTTGAAATCAATAGCTAGTATTTATTCAAAACACAGGAACTCAAGTCTCATAAATGTAAATGAGATTCTTGTTGCTAGCATGATCTGAAACGTTGGCTGCCTACTGCACTTCCAGCTTAGTTAGAATAATTGAAAGTGTGTGTTTTGACTTTCCGTTCGAGGGGAGCGGGCGTATCAACATCCTTCAGCTCCGCTACCTTTGACCTCTGCATTATTCACGGGCCGCAAACAGCTCGCCGCTTCCGGAAACACCAGTTGTTTTGGTTTTATCGGAGAGGAAATGATGTGCAGCAGGTAGTTACTGTGACACACGAGACTTGAAATCCACGGAGCAGAAAAGACGACTTAAATAGGGTTATGAGACCAGACTTTAATCCCAAATGATCTCTGGCTCCGGCGGGATATCGGATAATCGATGCGGCTCCATCGCAGTCAGCACATCTATGTTTTAACCGGGGCGGTCGGCAGAGGGGGATTCGTACTTCCGATTCATTTCACCGTTGAGCGGTACATTTCTGAACAATTACGACGGTACAGTCAACGCTCCCCGTGAATTCGGAGCCTCGGTCGGAATTAAACTTTTAAAGATCCCGAGCTGGGGCTCCCGCTGGGGGGGTGGGGGTGGGGGCGGGGGGGACGCCGCCTGTCGCAGAATGAGCCGAGCGTGAGACCCGGACCGCAGCGAGCCCCCTCCCCCTGTCATTTCACTAAGTAATTCATCTTGTTTTTTAATGATCATTAAGCACACTTCCAGATGTCGGCCGGGGGGGGGGGGGTTCATCCTCACACACTCCTCTGTACTCTGCAGCGGCAAATAAGCATGCCGGAGAGACGGAATCCAGAATAACCGGGCAAAGCAGCGCCTGTTTACTTCCTGACTCGGTGGGAATTGAGCCGTTTTTTTTTTTTTTTCTAAATATATTTTACAGTATCTAAACATATGGATGTACTTTTATGTTGTAACTTCAAAGAACTGTTATCGGTCGTCGGTTTCCGAACTGCAATCCATCACCACGACTGATCCTCCAGACGACACTTGATCAGGAATGATACATGCGCATCGGGTGTCTCCACTTTGAAAATTGCTCGGAGAACAATAATAAATCCCTTAAAAAGGGACAGCGTGGCAAGAAAAGAACCAATGCGAGAAACTGTGGTATCATTCTTTGCATGGTTTGGTCGAACCTCCGGTGGCGGAGAAAGACCTCTGAGTGCGTTGCTGCTCATCTAAAACATCTTGACTCTGCTATCCTCTCCTCCTTTGAACGTCCGGGCGTCGGAGTCGACGAGAGGATTTTCTATTATTTAAACTGAATCATGAAGAAAAAGAGGAGATTTTTTCACGCATCCACAGGACAAAAAGCGCAACCGGCAGCATTTTGTTTGATGAGCTTGACAGAAACATTTTATAAGCCAGTCTTTTATGTTTAGGATTTTTTTTTTTCTTTTTTCTTCGCTCCATAAACCGCGTCTGCAGCAGCGAGCAGACTAACCTTGAGAACCCAACGGCTTTGCCCTCTCTGTCATTCCCTCCTGTCACCTGTGTAATCAGGAGGTGGAGGTGGGCAAAAAATTAAACCCCAACTCTGGGAAATGAAAAGGCTACCGGAGAGACGGTTCTTTCACCGAGGTGCCAAAGCGGTAGTTGAGTTGTTTTTTGGTGAGCGCCACCTTCGGTCGAGACGGCGCGACTGCGGTGCAGACTCGCACGAAACGGGCGGTTTGTTTTACAGTGTTTACGCGGGTGTCACTTTGGGTTCATTATCTCCCCCTCAAACTGCAAATTAAGATAACCCTTGATGAAGACGATGCGTATGAAAATATAACCCGTTTCACAACAACCTCGGCAGAAACCTGTAATTAAGAGGACACGTTGCAACGGCCGGTGTTTATGTGAAGTCAGACAGCGAAATAACTAAGTCAGCCGCGGAAAACTCGCGGTTCTGTTCTCCATGGTCAGCAGCTTCACGCTCTTTCAAGAGTACGGGGGCTCCATTAATGCCTGTCGAGAATGATTTGCTTCTCGCTGTTTGGTTTCAGACTCAACAAACAAAAGGAAACCTTGCACTACCTGTTGATGAATCAGATAATTCAGGATCATTTCCATATAATGCTTTACATGAATTATTTGTAAATGATCATAGTACTATCCCTCCTCCTTCCTCTCATTTGACATCCGTTCATTTCGTGAAAACAAAACGGGACAGCGGTGCGTTTAGTTGCACTCATTTTACTGTACCTCTGCCCGATATGTTTACGATCACATTAAAATCCCATTTTTATGCATGAGGAAATATTTTTATGGCTGCAATAACTGCGCGTGTAAAAATAACAATCAACTCACGGTTTTTAAAAAGGTGGCCGGCGGACCAACCAATTTACAGATCGCTGATTTACAGAATCCCAACACCCCCCCCCCCCATGCATAGACTGCCTTTAACCGGGATAGAAACCTTGGACATTTTGATTTGGTGTTCTATCGCTTAACTTGACGTAGTCGCGAAACACTCAATGCTACACTGTATTTCTAAAACTTGCTACACTCAATTTAGTGAGGGAGTGAATCCTCTTTTTAAAATAATCAAACCATCCAAGACTGGCTTTGAATGACTCATCCAAAGCCTCATGGGTTGATATTCTCGCTGTCTGCTGCACCAAATCCCCGTAAATATCTCCTGCCTTCTCACAGATGATGCCCTCAGTCGCGGTATCTCACCAGCAACAAGTTCACAACTCGCACATCTCGCTCATGTTTCGCCGTGATTTTACGCAGGTGGCGATAAAATGGTCAAACAGCTGGTCTCTCAAAGCATGAAATCGGCTGAGCGACAGTTCGTATCTCCGAAAATTCGCAAGTTGACGCATTTGTAAGTCAAGGTTCCACGATAACATTAGCGCGACCAGTTACATGCTAATAGTTTGCATGCTAATAGTTTGTGTTTCAAATTGAACTTTAAAAACCTTCACATCCTGTGAATACTGTTTACATTTCAATTTGCACTTTCCCAATTTACACATTAATGCTGTCATATTATGTTCAATATAATTCTGAAAAAAAAAAATAATTTCATTGTACGGCTGTGCAATGAAAGTGAAGCTTCTATTCTACTTTATTTTATTTGATAAATTGTTTTGTCAACCCAATCATCTGGCTTCACTGTTGAAGGAAATAAGGATTTAAATGTGAAATAAACACTTTGATTCTTGCATAGTTGACATGATACAATAATTGCTTTAATATTCATGAAACAAATAATTGGTGGGCACCTAGCAGGTCCACAAAGTGCATCACGAGAGACGTACAGCATGGGATATTGCTCAACAAAGTAAGCCAATGGCAGAATAACTTAGGGGTTAGCCTGGCGTCAACTATAAGCTTTCTCAAAAAGGAACGTTTTTCGCCTATCCTTCAACAAAGAGAGGGTGTTCGCGCCCCAAAGGGACGAGTAAACTCGGTAAAATGCACCATTTGAAAAACGACTCCCTCTCCGTCCGACTGTGTCCTCTTTCTCTAATAAAGAAAAAAAAGGGGGCTCAAGGACACAGTGGAAAGAGGACGAGCCAACGGTCCACATGTTCTCTTCTCCACGACACTCTCCTCGCCCCTCCGCGGGGACCCCGAGGGGGGTCGCGGCCCAGCTGCAGGACGCATCCAGCGGGTGTCCTCGGGCCACGGATGGCAAAACCCTCCCGTAAAGGCATAAAAACCGTCCCAGACTTGTTTCTGTACAGGTGCAGGAAAGGAAAGGGTGATACCCGGCGATTCACACGAGATAGGTCAGGGGAGTTTGCTCGCAAGCTTTTTTTTTTTTTTTTTCCTCTTTCTTTTTTTCCCCCCCAAATTCACAAAACACATGTATACGACTCGAGCGGAGTCTCGTGACGCTTCAGTTAACTGGAGAAAAACAATACGCTATTTTATTGAGCCGCCAAGAGAAGATCCCAATTGTTCTTTGAGTGCGAGTTGGCCGGTGTCTCGCTTCCAGCACCTTGGCAGAGGTTTTCCCCCTCTTGCGCACCCCCGGCCCCCGTACCGAAATAAAAGACAAAGCATGAAATCCGTTTTAAAAAGTACTTCAACAAGGCTGCTTACAAACAGAAATGTTCTGCGGCCGTATTTCTTCCTTTGCTGTACTTCGCTGATGAGTTGTCACGTCGATGGGAGACTCTTCGCTCGGCATCCGCGGCACTCGATGTGTCAGAGCAGCCCGCATCTGCCAGCGCCGGGCCTTCTAATGACATCAGGGACATCTGCCAAGTCAATGAGTTCAGACCCTCCTAAATCTTCCTGCGCTGCAGCAGAGAAAAACAGTCCTCATCCAACAACTTTGGGAATAAGGATAAACTCGGTGGCTTATCGCCCAAAATATAATTAACAAATCGACCAAATGTGTGTGTTCCCTGAGCCGGCGGGCCTTATGTAAGAATAATTGTAGTCTCAGAGAAGATGTGGAACATGCCTTTTTTACACCGCTATTGATTAAAACAACAAGTTCACGCTGATGTGGCCTCACGGCGAGAAGTTTCGATTCCGACCTTTCTGTGTGGGGTCTCCGTGTTCTTCCCACGTCTGCCGGGTTTCCTCTGGGTTCTCCTGTCCAAAAACAACCAGGAGGTTCATTGGAGACCCCGAACTTCCCAGATGTGTGAATGAGAGGGCGAATGGTTCAATGTATATTTGTGACGTGTGAATGAATGACAGAATGGTTGTTTCTCTCCATCTCAGATATGAATGACGGGGTGAGTGGTCGTATTTTGCTCACGTGTGGATGAGAGTGAACACGTATATGCCCTAATGTCATGGGTGAATAAAGAAGTGAATGGCTGTGTGTCTCTATACGTGAATGAGAGGGTGAATGATTGTCTCCATATGACCTGTGAAAGAGAAGTTCTCCGGTTTCCTCCCACAGTCCCAAAAAACACATATTGGTTCAATGGGGACCCCGATTGTGCGAATGAGAGGACGAATGGTTCCATGTCCATATGTGATATCTGAATGAATGAGTGAATGGTTGCATCCCTCCATATGATGTATGAATGACAGGGTGAGTGGTCATATTTTTCTGAGAGTGAATGGTTTTATGTCCTAATATCATGAGAGATTAAGCAAGTGGATGGTCGTACGTCTCAATAAGACGTGTGAATGAGAGAGTGAATGGTTGCGCATCTCTGTGTGACGTGTGAATGAATGAATGGGTGTCTCTGTGTGACGTGTGAATGAGAAAGTGAACATAAGTGTGTCTGTGACATATGAATGAGTGAATCGTTGCATGTCTCTATATGACGTTTGAGTGAAAGAGTGATACGTGGCCCTGTGTTTAACAGATTCAGAGTGAACCCGACTCCTGCCCGATGTCAGCTGGGACAGAATGAATGAATGAATGACGAAGCACGTATCTATTTTATTCGGAATAAGACGACACGGGGGTGAACGATGCAGGGATGGCCGTCTCTCCGGCAGTGCCGCATCCTCGACCTCTGCCCTTTTTCCTCTATCACACGGGGCAGGGTTCCTCTGGCGTGCAACGGGCGGAACAACACATGGAACGGAAGCACCGCCCCCTTAAATCACGGCAACCGCCGAAATATGAAGGAGCAGATGTCTTAGCAGACCGAGATCGGTTTTCACACTCTGTCACCATCAGGTTGGATCTCCGAGCGTCTTCAACTCCTTCCAGCTCTTCCCCTGCACGGCGATGCATTCCGAACTCTGTCACTCATTAAGGTACAAGCTGCGCCGCAGATGTTCTCCCTATCAGCGCCGCACGAACAGAAACGTCTGTTGTTTTTTTTTTTTTTTTAAGGCTCGGACAAACTTTACGAGGCCGAGTACATCCTGACCGTGTCTCAAGAGCCTTCAAAGTGATATGTAAATCTGTTAAAACTGTAAAAAATCGGGAATCTGAGGCCTGATACGTTTCGGGACGGAGCTACTGCAAGGGGAGGAATTTCAGAACATCGCCCAGGCCGTGAAAACCAGTGCTGGGTTTTTTACCTTCCTGCTGGATGCGCTCCGCTTGTTTCCGAAGGGCTCCAGTTTGTCTGGTGGGAAAATATGCGTAAAAGCTCTGATAATTCTATCTGGTGTTTTTTTTTTTGAAGAAGAAGAAGAAATATCATGTGAGAAACAAAATAAATCGATTTCGCCGTGCAATTTTGCCCAGCTCGCTTCATCTCAATTTATTTTCTTTTCATCCATGGCAGCAGTACATCAGCTCGTTCATTCATCAGAGGGGATGACGTTTTTTTTTTTTTTTCCCTTCATCTCATTTAAACTGCATTAAGAATGCTGTCAGCTGATTGCTGCGTCCAGCAGAATCCCTGATGGATTGATCCGAATATCTGGTAATCAAAACAACTTTCTATGCCACTGACGATTCGGGGGCCGGAGAATTGGGATCATTAAAACACCCCGGAAAAAAAAACGAAACCTCCCCAGGTTTGTTTTGACGTGCTTTTTGAAAGCAATGGCAATGCGACACAGCACATTAGCATGCAATCAAAACGTTTCTGACGCAGAAGTCCAGAGAATTTGTCATTTGTCAAGGTCAGAGTCAGAGAGATTTGCGTTATGAGCAAGTGGTATGAGTGTCTGATAGTGACGTGGCCACCGCTGCCCTTGTAGCCGTGTTCAAAAACAGTTGGTAGCCCAGCCAAAATCGTGGAAAAAACACAAGTGCGCTGCGCGAGTCGTGGACTTGTCCACAAAGAGATGGAGAAGTTGTCGGTGAGATACCCTGACCGTCTTCTGTGAGAAGGCACGACACATTCACGGGGCAGCAGACAGCAGGAACATCGACGGATGAGGCGACGGAAGAGTCACTCAAAGCCAGCCTGGGACAGTTTGATCGTGTACAAAAGAGTGATCAAGTGTAGCATAGCGTGCAAGTCAGTGACCTGCCGTCAGGGGAGGCACCAATCATAATGAAAAAAAAACAATGATAACACAGGACGAATATTTACATTTTTCCACTGATCTGATTCATAATTGTATTTTCTGTATGATTCTAATCTTGTTTTTAATGTTCTCAAGTACAAATCGCTGAATTCGTGCATTTCCTGATCAAATGAAAGTCAAGGTGCGGCAGCCGAGCTCACCTCTGCACACGCAGTCCCTCACAAATTGGGCCCCATGGTGCGTGATCATTAGTGCTTCTCTGTATGACGCCAATAGAATGATTGTAGAAAGATTTATTATGTCATCATACACACCACGACATTCTACTAGCTGTGTCATGTCTTGAGCGTAAATGTGTGATACAATTATTCTCGCTGATCGGAAAATAAACCGTGGAGAAAAGTCATGAGGTGAGGCAGACAATACTGTGCCTCACCTGAAGGGGGCGTAAGTGAGTTGACAGGTGCTAGATACTGCTCCTCCTTCTACAAGGAGGACTTTTAAAACAAAATAACGGAGCTTTTCCTGGAGAAGTATATGCGTTTGGACTTCATACAGAAATAAAGAAAAGACCACAAACTGTTTTCAGTTTTATAAATAAAATGAGATGAGACTCTCGGGAACAAGAAACTTTTTCGAGTTCTAACAATTGTAAATATTGTTCCAAAGGAAGTCAGCGGCTCACCGGCCGTCAACTCCACCGCACACCACTGGGGCAAGTTAAATTTCACAATAATTGTGGCATCAAGTATGTCGCAAGCAAGTTAAGCGATAGAGCATAAAACGAAAAACTCCCCCGACCTCCTCTGCCGCCGCCGGCATCTTCATCCGATCTTCAAGGTAATTACACTTAACAGAACCAGTTTATTTCCTCACAGTCTTTTACTGTGTATGATTACAGTATTTGTAATTTATAAAGTGCATTTTTCTTATTTAAAAACACGTAAAAAAAAAATCGGGAGGCTTGAACGGATTAATAGCGTTTGAATGAATTTCAATGGGGAAAACTGTGTTACAAGCAGGGTCACAGGAAGAATTAGACTCGTAAGTCAAACTATTACTGGAGTAGGTTTTCTTTTTTCTTTTTTTTTCCGCTCCTCGAGCTCCGAGGGGAGACGGCCAATCATCTCCCCACTCCCAACGCCGCACTTTGAAGTTTTTTTTACGCAGACTTGCAAATGAGCGCTCCGATTCCTCACCTGCACGGTCCGGGAGAGGCTTCCCGGCCGTGCTCTCGCCCACCCGCGACGCTGAACCGTTAAGCCAAAGCGTTGACTCCGCCGCCGCCGGCGGGGAGCCGGTGCATCTTTCTCGTGAACGTCATGCAGTTTTAAAAAGGGCCTTGGCTTTGACCTGAGCCTGTGCGCTTTATCCGCGCGAATCCGTTTTCAAGTCGTCATGGCCGCGGTGATCACCTTGAAAATGCCCGATTCCATCTCTTTCCTGTCCCGTTCATTAATTTGTGTCTACTCCTTCCTGGTCAGGTTTTTCTTTTATGGAACTGGAATGGTGACGTTCCATGTCCCTAGAACCAGCTTCTGCAGCTGAGGGTCGGACCGCCGAGCACCCCCCGACACCGCACCCGACTCCCTTGGTCCTTCCTGTGGGTGGTGAGACCAGGGGAAAACTAGGTCGTAAGTTGTTTTTCATCAAGAGAGTCTTCTGAGCCACGCTTTGTCTGCCTTGGGTGACCCTTCTGGGAGCATGAAGCCCCCGACAAACATAACTCCCAGGATCATTTGGACACACAAACCCCTCCACCACGATAGAATACAGAGTCACTGAGCGACGGCATTTAAATCTTTGATCGCAGTGGTTCGCGCTTCCAAATCACAGCAAGAAGGTCCCTGGTTTAATCCCCGCAGGGGGCATTTCTGTTTGTCTCCATGTTCTCCCCGTTGTCTTCACGGGTTCCCTCAACGTTCTCCGGTTTCCTCCCACAGTCCGAATACATGCAGGAGATTCACTGGAGACCCTAGACTGCTCAGATGTGTGAATGAGAAGTTTAATGTCTCTACATGACATGAATGAGAGGTTGAACGGTTGTTTGTCCCAACATGATGGGTGAAGGATTCATTTAATGGTTGTCTCTGTACGATCTCCGTGTCAGTGAGAGAGGGAACACTTGTGTCTCCATGACATGCGAATGACGGAGGGAATCGTTGTCTCGGCATGATGTGTGAATAAGAGAGTGAATGGTGGTATGTCTCTGGATGACGTGAGTGAGTGAGTGAGTGGACGGTTGTGCCTGCATGACTTATAGAAGAAATACCTGTATTGTCACATTCAGTTTTCCACAACACCAGTGAAATTTGACCACCGCATTTAAACCATCATGGATGAACCATGAGCAGAAGGCAGCAGCGCCAGGGGAGCAGTTAGGGGTTCAGCGTCTTGTCCAACGACACTTCGACAAGCTAGGAAGGGTGCGGCGCGACCTTGTGAATGAGAGACTGAATGGTTTTATGTCTGGATATTGCATGTGACTGAGTGAATGGCTGTATGCCTCTACATGATGTGAGTGAATGACTGAATGGCTGCTTGTCTCTATATGATATGTGAGAGGATGGATGGTTGTATGTCTCTCGAACTGCAGGCGGGAGGAGGGTGGTAGCTAAGCTACCAACTCCGATGAACAATGCCTCCCAACCCATGCACAAGCGACAGATTCCTTCACTCCAAGTGTGTGAAGGAGATATCCCGCAGGTCCCTCCTGCCAGCTGCTGTTCCACTATTTAACATTCATCTCTGCGCTCAATAGACTTCTCTTTCATTCATTCATTCACTCTTTCATTCATCTACTCAAGTGTCCATTCGTTCACTCTCCAACACATCCACTCACTGGGACACCAAAGGTGTTACCACGGCGCTGCCACCACTGCAAGTACTGCTGTTGCTGCTGCTAGTCGCAACTTTAGCATGCTGTTTATATATTGTCATATTGTTTAGGTGTAATTTGTTAGTACAAGCCCTACCTGTTTATATGTATATTGTTAACAGTGTTTATTGTTTATTCTTAGTTTTTCTATTTTTGACCACCTTCTTTGCATTGTCCACTTTCTGCCGTGAGCGGTTGAAATTTCCCCACCGTGGGACGACGAAAGGAATCTCCTGTTCTATTCTATTCTGTATGTGGCCCTTCGACTGACAGCTGGGATAGACTCCAGCAGCCAGGTGACCCTGAGAGCAGGACAGGCAGTACAGATCATGAGTAAGAATGAAGTACATGAATGAACCTTGATCTTCAAAGTTTGAAATTCAAAGTCAACTTTGTTGTCAATTTCTCCGCATGTACGAGACATGCAGAGGAATCGGAAAGACGTTTCTCACTTTCCCACGGTGACATGAGATCAACAAAGTAATGACAGTGCACGCGGATTCAATCTACTCATGCTGAGGTGAAAGGACGACAGAGATTTAACAACATAAGAATCTGAAATGCATAAATATGTAGTATGCCATTTGATCTTGAACCCGAAGTAAATCAATGCGTTTGTATTGCAAGTTTAAAGAAGTAGATTTCAGTTTGTGAAAACCAGGAGAAACTTTGGCTTTGGAAATAATGACGACGTGCAGCCTGAGATTCTGTAGCACGTCGAGCACAAACCGACCGGTCAACAAGGACTGTCGGAAAGCAGCTGAACCTGCGCAGAGAAAATGAAATCAAACAAAATAAAAAAGAAAAGGAAAATACATTTGACTATCAGGGCCGTTTTCCCGCTGGACTCATTCACAGCTCACTGGCCGGCCGGATTATGCTGAGCATGGAAGGCGCTCGGTGTGGCCGAAGTCCATCCTGCACGGCAACTAACAGCTCGGAGTGTAGATCTTTCCGAGGCAGTCATTATCAGATCTTCAGTCCTGCTAAATGTTTAATGAACAGAACGTTCCCATACATTATTTATCCTTTCATTACTTTATTTGCCGCGATCTCCCTTTGATCTGCGCCTTCGAAGCATCTGGGTCTTGGGTGGACCGCCGTACCACCGTGCCGAGCTCCTTTCTAGTCCTGCCAAGCAGACTTCATGAAAATCCAGACCGACTCGCCCTGAAAAAAAAGGTCGGTAGCAGCCGTCGCGTATTTTATTGGCCAACATAAAATCTGAGGTCAATGAGGTCACCCGGCGTTGGCGGTGTGGTCTTTATTTAACCGCAGTGGGTCCATTCGTGGTGGAAACACATTCTCTGTGTGGTCAATCCGATAGTTATTATCGGTTTGAAGGAACGCCGATAACGTTGTTTCCCATAATCAGAAACTGTCGGGGTCATTCTGCAGCGACGTCTTCATAAGATCACCGACGGATACGGCATTTCAGGGGGTGTTCTCCAAGAGCTGTTCCCAAGCCCGGCTGGATGCATATGGTTGCGGAAGGAAGGGCATCCGACGTGAAGCTTGCGCCGAACTGAAAATGCAAATCTAAAATACGACCTCCGTACCGGATCAGTGGAGGCTTGGGTTAACAACAGACGCTTTCAGGGACTTGGGAACTTTTTGCAGTTCCTACAACATTTTCAGGAACTGGGACCTCAGTTCTTAGAATCATTTTAGCTCCTACTCCGAGGGTCTTTTCACGGTTCCACAGGAACTAGAGACGCAGATGCTTGGTGGAACTCATAAGCCACGCCCCTTAGAAGACACTTCCAGACATTTCTTAAAAAAAACACAAGTCACTGATCGGCTGTTTTCTTGCGACACAGCGAGATGTCCAAGCTCTTCTTGCAGGCCACGCCAGGTTTTTTGAACATAAACATTCATTCATTCATTATCTACCGCTTATCTTGCTCGGGGTCGGGGGAGTGCCGGAGCCTATTCCCAACTGTCATTGGGCGACAGGAGGCTCATCCCGGACTGGCTGCCGGTCGATCACGGGGCAACATACAGACACAAACAACCATATATCTGGGCAATCTGGGGCCTCCGATTGACCCGCTGCATGTTTTAGGGCTGTGGGAGGAAACTGGAGAACCTGAAGGAAGCCCACACAGACAAGCGGAGCACATGCCCAACATTTTCACCAGAACAGGTCCGGAGCTAGCAAGCTAACTTCCACCATGCTGAACATAAACGCCGCGGCAACTTCGCTTGCCCTGTCGTCCAAGTCGTCTTCAACTTCTTGTTTTTGAGCGTGGCCCTTCAGGTGCAAGTTGCAACGTCCCCTACTGTTATCCCTTACTGCCTGCGGGAATCCAAAAGTAAAGGGTTCCACCGGGGAACCGGACCGTTCTGTCCGAAAGCAGCTCCCGACCGGAGAAACAGAAACTGAACCCGTTTTTTTTTTTTTTTTTCATTAATTGAAAGTCATTTAGGGAAATCTGTCTTCAAAGCTCTGGCAGGCTGTCTCTGGTTATACTCTTTGAGCTCGTCTGATAGGGAGCCATCCTTCATTTTCCGGCCTCACGGGTTCATCCAGTTCGGTAGGAAGCCTATGGTATAAATCAACGCTCCGCCCAGCGACAGTGCGGTGAGGGTGTTAGCCGGCGTCTGAGATTCAGGTCTCCGCCTGGCTTTCTGGAACAAGCTGCGCAGAGAGCTCTGAAAAAAGAGGCGGCGATGTCCTCGCCGACGGACCCGTACGTTATTATTTTGATCCGAAATCAAAATAGTGTCAGGAGCTCTTCGGATGATGAGGTGTTTCACGTCCCTTCAAAAATAATTTTCTCTCATCATTGCGGACCGTACGAGTTCTGCTCGAATCCCGGAGAAACACACTCGGCATCTCGTAAAATTTATGGCTCGTAATTGGAAAACTTTTACTGCTCATAGGAAACTTGTTAGCCCGGAGTCCTACGTTGGAACTTTGAAGGTAGGCAAGAATGCCATTGATATCCTCCGAAACGCTCGCCCCTTTGAAGCCCCCTCCCCGACAAAAAAAAATGGGTTTGCCAGAAAATAACCCGCGTGGGGATTGAAATTCGATCCCGCACGTAAAGGCCACGCTTACGTAGAATGTTAAACATTTTCACGTGTGCCCGTGCGTGCATGCGTGTTTATTTTGTATTTATACACCCCCTCGAACAGTGGATTCGAATTTGCCGTTAATAACCGCTTTCATAAAGTTCCTCGGGCGGGGAAACAAAAACCTTCCCTGTTAGCCTCTATGTCTGCGTTCATCGATGTAAAAATAGCCTCCAAAGGCTGGGATATTATAATTGCCGTGTAATTATAATGCCAACTGCCCTTCCTCTTCATCAATTACCCGCGCCTCATCGTATTCTGGGCCGTAAATACTTAGTTAATACAGCTACAACTCCCTTAGTGAAGAACCAGAGAGCGAAACCATATCCTCTTGTTGGTTTTTTTTTTTTCCTTTTGGTTGTTGACTTCAGGGGAATCATCTCCTCACGTTTCTGTGACCCCCGACTTGTGCCCTGTGGGTTACAGGCACCGGTGGCCGTCGTAAACACTTTCGGACAAAACAGCTCTCAGGACTATCCAGGTTGAATTTCGGTCCAGGAAATACGCCGCCCTCAGGGCAACCTTTTCAGTTTCACAATTGCACAGGTAGTAAGGGACCGAGGTAGGGACATGTGGGTTGCAATAGTCTGTGACGTGCACCTCAAGCACCGCACTCCAAAACAAGAAGAAGGAGAAGAAGAGGAAGACCACATGGCTAACGTGGAGAGCCAAGATGCCACAGTGTTCATGCTCTCCATGGCGGGAATAAGAAGCATTGACTATCGGATGGGTTGAAGTGTTTATTTTCTCCCTGCACCGCTTCGCCGGGTGAAAAACCCTTAGGATCGCAAACTTCGTACTTATTTTGGCCCAAAATTTTACATTCTACCGCTGGCCTGGGAACTCCCCCTCGTGGCGTAGCAGGCCAGAAGAGTTTGGACCTCTTCACAGGTCTGTTTCTCGCTGGTTCTGTCCATCTTGTCACGAACAAGAAAACAGACGACCGCAATTGTTTTTAAAAATGGTGCACCGCAAGAAACATCTCTCGAGGGCTGTGGCTTGTGAGTTCCACCAATCACCAAGCAGCTTTGTCATATATGAGTTATGAAACCATGACAAGTAGCAACTAAAATGGTTTTAGGAATTAAGTTCCCTGGTTGCTACTCTGTCCAAATTCAAGGGGGAAAAAAAGCCTAATTCCTTAAAGGGCTCCAGCAAAAAGTTCCAAAAAGGCTAATGACTAGCTGATTAGCTTGAAGTAGATTTGCTAAATCTCTTGCCGCTATAAGAGCCAGGGATTACGTTCACACACTGTGACGGTGAAAGTGCTCGAAGGGATGGGAAGGAGACGACATCAGTCTAACAGCTGGAACTCCGCTGCCACAGAACCGCCTGGGTCTGTGGGGTGACGCAGTTGTTGTGTTTTTGGTGACGGCTCCTCTGACTTACCAGTCAGGAGTCTGGGTTAGAGCTACATAAATGATCGTGCCTGCTGAAAGGGCTGCGAACCCCCCGCAAGCTCCAGGCTCGCCGCTTGGACTGCCTGATGGGAAGCCAAGCCGAGGGTAGCAGCGACCGCGCCGACGACCAGAGAGCTTTCCCTGCCGCAGGTCATCACGGGCCGAGAGACATCCTCTGCCAGCTCGGCCGCTTCTGATTTCCATTTTTTCCTGGTAGACGGGGCGGGGAGCAACATGTTTACCGGCATTCTGATTGCAGACCACAGCGTAAAAAAAAAAAAGAAATTGTAAAAAAATCTCAAATTACAGCTTGTACATGAACCGGTAATTGATTTGCGCGGCAGTTTTTCAGCCTCACAATTTAATGTCACTCAGCGTGGAGTCACCTGCTGCTAGCGGGAGACTTTGCCATTTTCAAACGCGAGTTAAACGCCGCCTGTGTCCGCCTACCGACGCTTCAAAGTGCTCGCGTTTTTTCTTTCTGTTTCTTTCTTGACGAAAAAAGCCAATTACCACTTTCGCAATAGCGTGCACTTTAAAAGTGGTGAATATAAACTCGGACGGCGACTCCTGCGGATTCACGAGCTCGTTTCGGACGGCGCCGCTTTGATCATGCTGGAAGTGTGTGACAGATGTACAACATTCCTGATCGAAATGTTTAGAATATTTCAGGGCTGTGGGGGTCGGGGGCGGAGGGGGGGATTGTCGGCTCGGCCTCTCCTTCCTTTAACATTCACCCACCCGACGCACGACTCCATCGACTCCCACGTGAAAGTACCGTTCATCATTGATTTCTCCTCTCGCTCGACGTCAAGGCGACGCTTTTTCACTTTTGCTATGCAAACTTTTTTCTGACAAATACTTGCATGGCAAAAAGCCAGAGGTGCCTCCCACCCCCTGTCTCCCCCCGCTGTTTGTGACAGTCCCGAGTAAACAGTTGGAAGAAAAACAGATCGTCACGACTTTCGTCTGATGAATTTCAGCTGTTCCTTTCGCCGGAGATACATTTTGAGCGCCTCCCCCCTCCCCCCCTCTTCCGCGGGCCCGCCCGCCCGCCCGCCGCCCGCCGCCGTCACCGCGGCAATCAACTGATATGTGGATGGCGTCTTCTCAAAAATAAAAATTGCTGTGCCGTGATTACTATAATCATTTTAGTTTATGCTTTTTCTTTGTAAATAATAAATGCCATTCCTCCCTTTTTTTATCAGCCGTTTGCCTCGACTGTCTCGTTTATATATCTCAAATGATATCTAATTATGCTATTACTTTATGGGGCCTTGTGGTCCCTTCAGCATCTGTGCGGCCATTGACACGTAACCAGCAGGACATAAACTTCGGGTATATAAACTCTTTGCATTCCCATGCGGTTGCTAAACTAGCACCGAGCTTTTTCCACGAGTTAGCTCAAGGTTAGGACTCTGGCGAAAATTCTGCTGGAAACTCAATGCTGCGAAAAAAAAAAAAGAAAAAGAGAGAAATAATCTCATCTACTGCCGTTGCATGTATTTCATCAGTCGCTTGATTTCCTCGGGAGGAGGGCCGCTTTGAAATTCAGGGACGCAAACCAAACGTGTCCTTCGCTGACATCTTGAGCAAAACTTTGGAAAAACGACTCGGCACGACGGATATCAAACACAAACCAGAGCCCTTCGATCAATTCATTCCCCGATTATTAAATCCTTGACGCTGCACCAAAGCGCGCTTGAATATCAGCAATACCGGAGTTTATCGGAGAGACAAAATGGTAATCGGCAGGCGCGATCATCCTCGTCCAAGCGAAGACGACACCGGAGACGTTTTGAACCCGACTGCAATTCTTTTTTTTTAAGACCCCAGAGGAACGCTTCAAAACCACCGCTCGCTCAAACTCAGAGTTGATCATTTGTATAACATAATAAATATGTTTAGAGAGGACTTTCCATCAAAGAGCCGTGTGAGAGAAGGGAATAACATTATATATTCAGCTCATTTATTCTGCCTGTCCTGAAGTGAGGGACTCAACGGGGTTAGATGCTTCCGATGAACCTACTGCATGTTTTTGGACAGTGGGAGGAAAACAGAAACACGGAGAGAACATGAGGGCTTCGCAGTGAAAGGCTCCCTGTTGGAATCTAACCAGGGGCCTTCTTGCTGTGAAGTGGAAGCGCTTTAGCGATTCTTTAAAGAATCAGCAGATCCCGCCCGATGTCAAGAGGCAAACAGGAAAAGAAAAGGCCTTCCCTCCAACAGTCTTTTTCCGAATTGGATACACAAACGACTTAAAACCTGGGCGCTCAGTGTAAATCCAGGCATGCGTGGCTTCAACAAGTCAGATAGGTCGGTAGGTAGGTAGGCAACACGGTGTTGTCGTTGACTTTGTTATAGGTGAGGAGCAACACCTTCAAGTCCCTCAAGGTCTTCAAGCCACTGCATCTGGAAACATTTGCAGGCCTCGGACACTCTTCTTGGGCAACCCAGATAGAAGGACGCTACAATAATCTAACTGCGATGTCACCAATGCATGGATTAAGATCTCTGCGTCCTATAATGACAAGTCGGGTCTCAAGTTCACAATGTTTCTAAGATGGAAGAGGATGCCAACATGAAGGTTGACAGAAAGCATCCCGTCAAAGAACACAGCAAGGTTCCCAACTCTGTTCGTGCAGTCAGTAACATTGTTGTCCAAGCACAGAGTGAAACTGTCGTCGAGACACGGCCGTAGAGACACGCCCTCGTGGGTCCGATGACAATCATTTCCGTCTCGGCCGAGTTCACAGCCAGAGAATTTGCTGATAACCAGCGCTTAGCAGCAGCCAGACAGTTTTTTTGTGTGTTCAATCCATCGATAGCTTTCCTCATATAAAGCTGTGTATCATCTGCATAGCAGTGAAAGCTGACTTGAACTAAGCACAGAGTGAAACGTTCTTGTTATTGTTGTTGTTGTTGTTGAGCGACCGTTTTTATTCCTTCCTTCAAAAACATCCATTCCAAATACAGGGAAGAGATGCTTTGTATCGCATTTAGCTCCAAGCTAGTTCCCATATGTCTGTCCTCGGGTATATAAATAGCGTACAGGAAAAAAATATATAGAATACATTTTTCTTCAATGCAATACCAAGTGCGTGAGGCACAAGTAGTCTTTCCCTACGGGTGCTCCCTTGAGGAGTCACCACAGCCAATCATCTGCCTCCATCTAACCCACTCCTCTGCATCCTCTCCTCTCACCACCGTCTCCAACACTTCGACTTTCATTCTCGCTGATGCTTTTTTTATTACAGATCACACCAGACACTTTTCTCCACATGTTCCAACCTGCTCACACACATTTCTTCACCTCTTCTCCCAACTCTTGGTCTGGTCTTTTGACCCTAGCTACTTACAATCCTCCACCTTCTTTATCTCCCCTCCCTGTAGCCTCACCATTCCACTCAGGTCCCTCTCATTCACAAACATGTATTCTGTCCTGCTGTGTCTAATTTTCTCTTCTCGCCTTTTCCAAGGCATATCACCACCTTTCTGAATTTCTCTCCAACTGCCCCGTGCCCTAACTAAACATCACAATGTCATCTGCAAGCACCATGGTCCACTATGATTCCACTGGTCTATGAGATTTTATATCGCGCCCCTAATGTCGGTGAATTTCATACGCTTACAAAAGAAATAGAACAGCAATGTTTTTACCATCCATCCATCAATCCATCCATCCATCCATCCATCCATCCATCCATCCATCCATCTTTCGCTGCTTATCGATGGTCGGGTCACGGGGGCAGCAGCTGGAGCAGGGGGGCCCAGACTTCCCTCTCCCCAGTCACATGGTCCAGCTCTTCTGGGGAGATCTCAAGGCGCTCCCAGGCCAGCCTGGAGACATAGTCTCTCAGGCGTGTCCTGGGTCTTCCCCATGGTCTCCTTCCAGATGGACCTGCCCAGAATACCTCCCCCGGGAGGCGTCCAGGAGGCATCCTGACCAGATGCCCGAGCCACCTCATCTGACTCCTCTCTATGCGGAGGAGCAGCGACTCGACTCCAAGTTCCTCCCGGATGGCCAAACTTCTCACCCTATCTCTAAGGGAGAGTCCGGTCGCCCTGCAGAGAAAACTCATTTTGGCAGCTTGTATTCGCGATCGTTCTTTCGGTCTCTACCCACAGCTCGTGACCATAGGTGAGGGTACGAACGTAGATCGACTGGTAAATTGAGAGCTACGCCTTACGGCTCAGCTCCCTCTTCACCATGACAGACCGGTACAGAGTCCGCATCACTGCAGACGCTGCATCGATCTGTCTGTCGATCTCCTGCTCAATCCTTCCCTCACTCGTGAACAAGACCCCAAGATATTTAAACTCCTCCACTTCGGGCAGGACCCCTTTCCCGACTCGGAGTGGGCACTCCACCCGTTTCCGGTTGAGCACCATGGTCTCGGATTTGGAGGTTCTGGTCCTCATCCCGGCCGCTTCACATTCGGCTGCAAACCGCTCCAATGACAGCTGGAGATCATGGCCTGGTGAAGCCAACAGGACCACATCATCTGCAAAAAGCAGGAGACTCCTGTGGCCACCAAACCAGATCCTGCCAGATGCGCCTAGAAATTGTCTGAATCTGTTCATGTTCGCCATGAACAGAATCGTGACAAAGGGCAGCCCTGGCGGAGTCCAACTCCCACCGGAAACGAGTCTGACTTACAACCGGCAATGTGGACCAAGCTCTGACTCCTGGCATACAGGAACCGAACAGCCCGTCTAACGGGGGTCGGTACCCCATACTCTTGGAGCAACCCCACAGGACTGCCCGCGGGACACGGTCGAATGCCTTCTCCAAGTCTACAAAACACATGTAGACTGGTTGGGCAAACCCCCATGCTCCCTGGAGAACCCTGCTGAGGGTATAGAGCTGGTCCACCGTTCCACGACCAGGATGAAAACCACACTGAATCTGAGATTCAACGACCCGGCGGATCCTCCTCTTCAGCAACGCTGGATCGACTATGACAGGGAGGCTGAGGAGTGTGACCCCCCTGTATTTGGAGCACACCCTCCGATCCCCCTATTTAAAAAGGGGAATCACCAACCCTGTCTGCCAGTGGCACTGTCAGCCAGGACAGCCCTACAGCATCCAGAGCCTTGAGGAACCCAGGGCGGACCTCATCCATCACCCCGGGGCCCTGCTCCTGAAGAGCTTTTTGACTACTTCAGCAACTTCAGTCCCAGAGATAGGCGGTCCCTTCGCAGGGTCTCCCGGCTCTGCTTCCTCATCGACGCGATTGAGGAGGCCTGAGAAGTATTCCTGCCACCGATCTACAACATCCCGCGTTAAGGTCGGCAGCGCCCCGCTCCCACTGTACACAGTGTTGACGGAGCACTGCCCCCCCGCCCCCGAGATGGTGGACCAGAATCTCCTCGAAGCCCACCGGAAGTCGTTCTCCATGGCCTCCCCGAACTCCTCCCTCGCCCGAGTTTTTGCTTCGGCGACCGCCGTACCTGTCAGCTGTCTCCGCAGTCCCGCTGGCCAAAAAGGCCCCATAAGACCCCTTCTTCAGTTTGACAGAATCCCTCACCGCTGGGGTCCACCAGCAGGTTCGAGGGGTGCCGCCCCGACAGGCGCCGACCGCCTTACGGCCGCAACTCTGGTCTGCCGCCTCAACAATGGAAGCGCGGAACATGGCCCATTCGGACTCAATGTCCCCCGCCTTGCTCGGGACGTGGTTGTAGCTCTGCCGGAGGTGGGGGTTGAAGCTTCTTCTGACAGGGGACTCTGCCAGACGTTCCCAGCAGACCCTCACATTACGCTTGGGTCTGCCAGGTCCGACCGGCATCTTCCCTCAGCATCGGAGCCAACTCACCACCGGTGTTTTTACCATTGTCTTTTATTAAGAAGATAACATGACACTGAATTTACATGCTTAACAAATTACAAATAGACAGAAACAATCTGAAATACAATACAAATAACCTTACCACGAAATAAGAAATCCTGTAAATAAGAGAATAAATAAGGATAATAATGATAACGGTAGTAAATTATAAATACAATGGTAATAAATAAAAAATACAATGGTAATAAATCAAAAATACAATAAGGGATCCCACAGAGAGCAAGCAGGTTGGGGGGGAAACTGGTATTGTCATTTGCCGTCATTTTTTTGGGGCATGACTTGACATTTCAATCATGAGCTTCTCCATTGTCAGAGTTAAAAGTTTTGACTAGTTTTAATGTAATTACGTCGAAGGTGAATTTCTGTGGCGCCCCCCGGAGGCCACGGTGCCTTCAGCATTTGCCTATGTTGCGTAATCAAGCAGGCAGCACAAACCCAAGCACAATCAATCAATGCGTACGTTTAATGAAAATGCTAGAACCCCTTTACGTGGGAGTGGACCATTTTTCCGTCTCCATCACCTCAGATGGAACTCTGTAATGTACTTTGACTTTTTTAGACCATTTCAAACACTTTTATAAAGATTCCAGACTGCAGTTTTTTTCTTCTGTATCTCATTTGTCGGACAATTGCAGAAACTTTCGTTGCGTCACAGGTTTATATCAGGGCTCAATAAAACTCAAAACAAAGAGTGCGTTTCACATAACCTGAGGGTTGGGGAAACGTCTGCCAAGGAACAGCGTCTATTTTTCAGCTGAGAAAGTTTCCTGGATGATTTCTGGAGGTTTTTTTTTTTTTTTACACAAAGGTTTAAATGTTTTTTTTTTTTTTTTTAAAAAAATAAATCTTGCCCCCTTTTTTGCTTTCCCTGGAAAAAAAAGGTAAAATTGAAAAAAATTAAATTTAAACGCTTAAACCCGGGAAAAAA
>CAAKHD010011701.1:61733-79333 GCA_901007705.1 Fistularia tabacaria
GGACTTCAGGGGGTTGTTTTTCACTCGGTCTATGTTTCCCTGCTTTTTTTTTTTTTTTTTTTTTTTCGCTGAACATAAAACATGTGCCTTCGGCTCATTAGCCGAGCGATCGGCCCATTAGCATTTTGCGCGTAAGCGTCCTCAGTGAGACTGATCATCGAAATCAAGGACGTCAAGGTCCGCTCCAAATCCTTATCGCCTTTAAAAAACACGTCTGTTTCTCCTTTCCCCGGTCATCTTGTCAAAATGGGTCAAATCACCTCAAATCTCCGTCCCGCTGAATGTTCAGATTCACATATGGGGATTCTGCCCACATCTGTATTTAACTGCCTGCATCAGGAGAGGCCACTGCCACATAGAGTAAATACCCTCGAAGCTTTCCGCCGGGAAGGTATCGCACACAGTCCACATGAAAGCCTGGCTAATGCCTGGTTAAGGTTCGCCGAAGGTCCTGTTTTGTCCCAAACTATTGTTTAGCGTAAACCTTACCAGCGAGTTTACCGCCTAATGTTTAAATAAGTCGCACGTGATGGACGCGTACACATACACATATATATACACATACATACATACATACATACATACATACATACATACATACATACATACATACATACATACATACATACATACATACATACATACATACATACACATACATACATATATATATATACATACGTACATAAATATATAAATATATATACATATATATGTGTGTGTGTATATATACATATATGTGTGTGTGTGTGCGTGTATATATATATATGTGTGTGTGTGTGTGTGTGTGTATATATATATATACGTATATATATATATATATATATATATATATATAGATATATGCAGTTGCAATTAAATATATATATTTATTGATACAAAGATACTTCAAAGGGCAATTACAGGTCTTCAGTGAAACTCCTGCATGTTTTTAGGCTCGGCGAGGAACCCAGAGAACCTGGAGGGTTCCACATGGAATGGCCCGCTGGGATCGAACCACGGACCTTCTTGCTGTGAAGCAGAAAACCACTGCGCCTCCTGTATCTTTTCTTTGATATTTACTCTTGTCGAAATCCTCTTGACGTAGCAACTGTGCTTTCTGAATATGGCAGGTATATTCAGGAAGTCCCCACAGGTCGTTAGAACAGAAGAAACGTCTTCAAGTGGAGAAATTCAAGTCCAGCTGCCACGACAAGAAGATCTCAACAAGAATTCACCATAACCTGGATGTTCTCTCCCAGGTTTTACAACAAACACGGTCGATCTTTCCAGCGAGACAGTCACCCCAAGCACGCCTCAAGAGTAAAGCAAAGTTGGATTGAGGAAAGATATTGTGGAGTAACCTCCTCAGTCACCAGATGTAAAACCCGGTGAAGATCTTTGGGGGGGATTTGAGGAAGGCGGTTTCTGCAGGGAAGCCAATCAAACGTTTGTTCGCAGCTATACGAGCCAAAAGATGCTCCACAAAGCAAACACCCAATCCCGACTTCCTGTTCACAGAACCTTCCAGTCTCTTTGTGTTGAACTCAAATGTGACTGCCGGGGAGGCGAGCGTGCACGATAAGCACACGTGAACACTGAGCCTTCTCAGCAACGCCGTGCTTATCTAGGCGGGGTAGGTGTGCGGTTCACTCACCGCCGGCCCACCGTGTACGCTGTGACCACAACCAGCTCTCTTGGCCCGGCCCGCCGCTCCGGATCCGTCGTGGGCTTTGCTCCCTCGGTCCGGTCAGCCAAACCCGCTCCGTGATGTTTGCCCCGGTTTGTTTCCATGGTGCGTTTGGCAAAAGTTCACAGAAATAGAGTCCCTTTTCTTTTTTTTTATTGTCTCCCTTCGATCTTTGTCGTTTTTTTGTCTTTTTTCCTCTCCGACGCCTGGCCTTCGGTGTCTCTCCAGCTTGCCGCGTGCAAACACAGTCGGGCCAAAATCTCCCACAGGTGTATTCCTGGCAACTAATGAATCGGAGCCGCCGTCGCCGCCGCCACGGCCACGCTGACCCTTCCTCCGACTCAGCCCACCGACGCCCAGCATCTCTGCAGCCCGACCGCAACATAATTGTTATCAGCGCCGATATATTGTGAAACATAACATAACTTAAAGGGGGAATCCAGCCGTGGCGGTTTGCCAAACTCTCCCCGCGTTTCCTCCATTTTCCATCGGAAGTGGCATGTTATTCAAAACCCGCTGATGATCGCGCGCGGATAGGAGAGTAACGCGCAGGTTAACGAAAACCGGACTTAATCCCGAGGCTGGGTAAGACCCCACAATGACGCAGCCCGCTGTGGAAATGTCTGGAAAAAGCTTTAAACGAAAACCGGTGGCTGAGATCGCATGTGAACGGAGGAGCCTCCTGTCTATCTACTTCACGTGGTGACAGGAAAATGAGAGATTTCATTTGGTTTAAGACAGAGCCTTTAATTTGAACGTGAGTAATGACTCGCCGTTTGCCCTCTTCCTCGTATCACTGAAGATCTGTTGTGTATTATAGCAGCCGCCGAACTGAGGTGCACAGAATTCTACTCACGGCCTGAGCTTCCCGGGCCGGGTGTGTCATCAACAGGGGTGTCCAGGCACCTCCGCCCACAAATCCAGTGTGTGTGTGTGTGTGTGAGTGTGTGTGTTCAAGCTCAGAATATCACCGGGTTTCAGTTGCAGCTGGACCCCCTCCCCACCCCCGGCCCCGGTTCAGTTTCAGTTGGGTTTCATCAGACAGCAGGGCCCGGGTTCGGCCCCGGGCAAAATGAAAGTGACGCAACCGATTCCCACGAGAAGGAAGGTCGGACGCACAAGTAGAACACAAATATACAAGTTTGCCGGTTTTGAAGAGCTTGGACAGATGAGTTGAAAACAATCTTACGAGCTTTTAATTCCTTCAGAATCAGAATCTGAGAATCAGAAAAAAAAACACTTAATTTGCCTGAGGGCCAATGGGAGGGCACACGGCGCAGCAGCATCAAATTACGGACATCAATAAATATGTGGGTGAATGAAATACAATATAAAATACAGGTAAAACACGGGTAAAAATAGATAACTGTACAATTTATGAATTTATTTTTGAGGTTTTTGAGGGTACTGCCATTATTCCAAGGCTGCGCCGAAGCCTAGAACATGGATGATGACACAAAGCATGAGGAGGAACTTCTCGCACATTTTCAAAAAATCATGGAAAGGGTGTGAACTGAAGCATACATATGATAATAGGCGCCATTCATTCATTGGTTATTTACACCCGCTACCTTGCGGGCGAGCTGGAGCCTATTCCAGCTGCGATTGGGCGAGAGGCGGGGTTCACCCTGGATCCATCACGGGGCCGCATAAAGAGGCATTCAATCTGTCGTTCGCACGTCTTTTAGAGGCAAACGATATTTCACTTTCTCATTGACGCGTACAACCGTTCACCGTGTCATTCATCCATCATGAAGAGATATACGACCACTCTCTTTCACACGTCCGGGCCAATTTAGGGTTGACATGAACCTCCCGCACGATTATGGACTGCGGCAAGTAAACCACGGAGCCCGCACATGACACTTGGAGAACATGCCGACTCCTTACAGAAAGGCGCCGTCGGAATTGAACCGGGGACCTTCTTGCCGTAAGGCCGAAGCGGCGACCACTGCAATGCGGTGTGATATGCGGCGACGTCTGGCTTTTTCAAGTTACCGTCAGGATGAGAGATTTTAGTTTTGAAAACTAACTGCATTTTGGATGTTACCAGACTACATAGCATATTGAGCCACAGGAGAGTATTTTTAGATTTTAAATAAAAGAATTTTCAAATTGGGTTTCTGAGCCGTTGTCGGAAACTCAACACCGCTCCATCAATATTCATAGAATAAATTACAGTTTGCAATCATCATCATCATCATCATCATTCATTTGCACACATCACCTGGGGAGGGAAAGAATGTGAGAGAGGCAGTATTGTGTTCACGAAAGTACTTTAATCAGGCACTTAGCTCACAACATTTCCAGAGAAGCCTAGGATGGAAAGCGTGAACATTGGGAGGAATCGCTCCCCCTCTCCGGCACATTATACGTACAGTTTGGGCGAGCATGAAACTATGTGGCAAATAACACTGTTAAATACAAAAACAATATACAGTACACGGCAAGGTACCTTCATTCTATCGATTAGGTAGTCTTCATGTATATTTGGCTGTGGTCGAAAAATAGTTTTTTGTAAATACATTACAAAGCCTCACAGCGTCCGAGGTCTACTTACACAATAAATAAAATACTGTATGGTGTTAATGCTGCGTATAATAACGATAACAGAAGTCTAAATCTGGGCACTAAGGGAAAGAACAAATAACAAACCGGGTGGTTGCAAGGCTCTCGATGGTTATCAGACGGCGGATGGATTGACTCTGTAAAGGCTCCCGAGGGTGAATGGGTGAGCTCATGGTAAGCGGCCATCGGTGTCAAAGCATCACGTGATTTATGGCTGAGCATGTAAACGGCGTTTCTTTTCTTCCCATTATACATTCTGTTTTTTCTGGCCGCTCAAAACCAAGCGCTTTTTTTCCTCTCGTTTCATCCGTCGAGGACGAAACCGTCCATATTTCGATCAATCTCTATCTGTTACAAGGGAACTTGAGTGTCAGGATAGGAGTCCTCTTTACATTAAAAACATTCATTCATTCTTTCACGAACGCCTACTGCTTATCCCGCACTCAGGGTCCCGGGGGGACTCCGGGGCGGAGTTCCCCCTGGCTCGATCAAGGGGCCACACATAGAGACATACAACCATCCATTCTCCCATACGCGGCTATGGACGATTTAGGGTGTCCGATACTACAAATACATGGAGACATGGAGTTCTACCGCTGCCGTGCGTTCTCACTTTGACGCAGGCTTGGGAGTGAGAACGCGGAGGTCTTGGACGGTGGGTCGCTGGGGGCTGCAGGCTACCCCATCGGGTGAGAGGCGGGGTTCACCCTTGACCGGTCACCGGTCGACGGCAGGCCCGCATGCAGAGACATACAACCATTCGCTCTTCTCTGTTCGTCTGAGCAATTAAGGGTCTCCAATGAACCTCGAGCGTATTTTTTGATTGTTGGAGGAAACCGGAGAACCGGGAGAACATGCATAAAAACTTCACACATAGAAAGGCCCGGAAGGGACCTAAGGCGCCTTGGAATTGAACCAGGAACCTCCTTGCTGTTAGGCGGAAGCCCGAACCGTAACCTAAAGTGTTTTGTTTGTAACCTAAAGTGTGTTTCTTTATGATTTCAACGAGGATTATTGATAACCAATGGGACACATACAGTGAAACTGCGGGGATGAACAGACTGCTGATTGTTTTCTCAATCAAATCATGGGAAGCGTTAAGGCTGCGTGTGGTCAATTAAAGCCAGGGCACCTGACGGAGAGGATCGATAGATAGTCCGGCTGTATCTTCCTCTGGGAAAACCAAGGAGGAGTGAGAAATAAGACAACGTCTGAGCGTTTCACATTCATGATTTACCCTTCGATGCGGGATCAAACGGTGGAGCGTCAGAAAATCCGGTTCCTCTTTTTTTCCGACCGATGTTTTGTTTGTACAAGAAAGGACGCCTGGTGTTCTGTAAATATTTACAACGGTCTGCTACAAAACCCACGATCCATTAGGGATCATTGCAAAGCATCATTCGAAACCACGAGCGTGAGAATTGCCAGTTTACAGTACAAACAATAATACAGTACAAGCAACAAATATACAAATATAGAAATATATTCTGATGTTTTTAGTGACCTTGACACACCATGTCAGAAACCACATGTAAATATAAAAATATAGACAATGCTTTTCTACAAAATATTGACATCATGTATGAATCCCCATTTGAATGTGCAAATTAACACTGATCAACAGGAGAATAAAGAGGTTCTTAAAAAAAAAACACACACACACACAAAAAAATCCCAACTAATAAAACATTGTCCATTTTGGCGTGTTAGTTGTGTAGTTCAGTTCGTCCTCACTAAGCAATTAAGCGACACCACTTCACTTATTTGGACTGCTTAGCGTAACGCTGTTTACCTAAACAAAAAAAGAAAAGAAAAAGAAAAACAGAATTGGATCAATCACTGTTCTAACCGCCTGCACCTGTTAGTCTTTAGAGCATTTAAATCCTCAGCTCCGCCTCCTCGCTGTGCTCCAGATGGTGTTCTGTCGCGCTGATGATGGACGCGGAGGGTCCCTGTGAGACGCTGAAGGGCGTGACCGCCGGGGACCGCGCCGCCAGCGGTGAGAGGGACGGGGAGAAGCTCGGCGACATGGCCACCGAGGAGATGGACCCCTCGCCGCTTAAGGGGGATCTCCTGAAAGAACTCATGTGGGGGAACGACCTCCCTACAGCAGGCTTCGGGGGTACAGTTTTGGCTCCCGGGTGGGCCACCGACGTTATGAGAGGCGGGGGATCAATCCTCGATTCCGCTTTTCCCTTGAGATGAAACGACCTGCGGGGTTGAGGGGGAGCTGTCTCGTCTTTTAGCCGCGCAATTTCCGTGAAGACGTTTGCCAGGGGCTGGAACTGGGGACACCAGTTGAGCAGGTAGTCCCAGTTGTAGCTGCCCCTCAGCTCCTCATCGCTGGCCACGATAGCCGTCAGGGAGCCGTCCACAGCCGGCTTCCCATCCTCCGGGAAGGTGTAGTCTTTCGGGTGGGAGATGCTCAGAGCCCGTCCAACACCCACATACCCGCCTCCCTCGTCCCTGTAGACTGGCACCTGGCCAGCGAGTAGGCTACCGTTTAAGCTGCCCAGTTTCTTCCCTTTAAACCAGTCTATGGACGGCTCGCAGGACACGTCCGACAGCTGGTCGGCATCCTGCTGGATCCCGGAGTCAGGACCTCGTGCCGAGATGCGCTCCTGCATGGAGGAGGAGATGCTCGACACGCGCGGGTACTCGTTTATCATTCTGATTTCATCGTCCTCCGCCGCTTCTGCCTCCGCCGAGCCGCGACCGCTAGAGTGGGAGGGATCCAGGGAGCCTCCGCGGGTGTAGGGGCCGCCGCTGCTGCTGCCCGGGTCCGCCGTGTAGCCGGGAAGGGCTTGATGGTAAATAATTTCACTCACCGCGATTTTTGACTCCTCGAACTTGTGCAGCATGGTGCCTGACCCTGCCGTTCGCCCGTGCTTCCTCTGCTCTTTCTTTTGCCGTCTTAATTTGACGAAGAACAGCGCCACCGCAATTATGCTGAGTATGATAATCGTTCCCAGGGAAACTGCGATGACGCTTACGAGCAGCATGTTCATGTCCGTTTTGAGGCCGAAGGACGTGTGGGTCACGTCGATGGTAACTTTGGTCGCTGCGGTGCGAGACGTCTGAAGAGGGCTGTGAGCGTTTACCTCCAGCGTTATGAGACGCACGTCCCTTTTGGAGCGGCCGACATGGCGGCTGTAGCTGTCCATCTTTAGGGATATCGCGCCGGTTGATTTGTTGACCTCAAAATAAGGCGAACTGCCAGCCAGGGCGTAAAGGACGATGCCGTCAAGGCCCCCGTCTTCGTCCCTGGCTTGTACTTTGCCGATGATCTCGCCTCTCTTCGCTCCCTCGGGCACTTCGAATGAGAACTCGGAGGAGGAGAACACGGGATCGTATTCATCCTCCCCGCTGACGTAAACCTGCACTGTGACCGTCGCTGAGTAATTGCCTGCGTCCACGGCAAGAGCCATGAACTGGAAGGAGTTTACCTTCTCAAAGTCAAACGTGGCCCGACTTCGTACTTCCCCTGACGTTTGGTTGATGAAGAAGGCCTCTCTGCCATCCTTAGAGTCATCGAGCATGTAGTACTTCACCTGTCCGTAAACACCCTTGTCATGGTCGATTGCGTGCAGCACGGTTACTAAGGCCTGCGGAGGCTGGTTTTCCCTGATGCTTGCCGTTACAAGTTTGAGGGGAAAGAAGGGCCAGAAGTTGTTGATGTCCTTCACCTCAATAGCAACAGGGGCCAAGGCATAGTGCCCCAAGCTATCACTTGCCTGGACGACGATCATATGGGCCAGCTGCCTCTCGCTGTCCAACGATCGCCTCAGCCTCAACGCTCCGGTCCACTGGTCCACCTGGAAGAGGTCGGTCTCGTCCCCGGAGCTGATGGAGTACTGCACCTCTCCGTTGGGAGCGGAGTCTGGATCAATGGCAGACAGATGCAAGATCTCTGTGCCTGCAGCGGCGCTCTCGCTCAGCACCACGAAGTACTCGGCTCTGCTGAAAGCCGGAGGGTTGTCGTTGACATCTGTGACGCTAATGAGCACAGGCACACTAGAGCTACGCTGGGGTATCCCGCGATCTGACACCACAACAGTCAAATTATAACTTGACACAGCTTCAAAATCCAGCTCCTCCACCAGGATCAGGCTCCCGACAGTCTGGAAGCCCTTCCCCTCCAAGAAGTGCACACTGCTTTCAATCTGGAAGGCATTACCCAAGTTGCCACCGGCGATTGCAAAGTCAAACCCGCAGTTGTCTCGGGACAAGTCTCCGTCGACGGCCTCCAACATCAGAACAGTGGATCCGGGGAGTCCATCTTCGGACACGGTTGCCCTGTACTCTAGCTGGTGGAAAACGGGGGCGTTGTCGTTGATATCGGACACTTGAACCTGGACGGTGGCGGAGGACGAAAGGGACGGGGTGCCCTCGTCCTGAGCCTCGATCACCACGAGGATGGAGGGGTTCTCGAAATCGAACTCTGTTTTTTGCCTGACAAACAGGGTTCCTGCAAAGACACAAAGACCCTGGTTACTAGGAGAAACCGTTGATCGAATCCACACAATATTATGATACCGTGGAACCTTGACTTACGACCGCATCAACCGAGATACGAGCCGTCGGTCAGTCGATCCTTTCGCTTTGCTACACGAGTCGAGATTTGAGCTACAAGCGGATGGCACGAGCGTTTGACACCGAACCGTCCGCTGATGTACGCGAAGTAGCGTTTGAAAAAAAGGCCTGGTGTGTGGCGTGCTACTAGTTAGTCCACGAGTCCATGAAGAGATGGGGAGCTTGTTGTTGGTGAAGTACTCTGACAGAAAACGTCATCTGTCGGAAGGCGCGATGCATTGACGGAGATTTGGTGTCGCAGACGCCGGGACCGTCAACAGACGCGGCACGGGAAGAGTCATTCAAAGACGGTCTGGGACGGTTTGATCATTTTAAAACGAGGAGCGGCATTCACTCCCTGGCTAAATTAAGCTTAGCGATAAAGCCTAGCATAGTGTGCAAGTCAAATCTAGCAATAATTGTAGCATGAACTGTGTAGCGAGTACGTTAAGATAAGCGACGGAGCACAAAATTAAAAACTCCCCCAAACACCACCGCCGTCATCCTCGTCTGATCTTCAAGGTAAATACACTTAACGAAACCTTTCTTTACATTCCTGTTTTATATCGCATTATTATTTCTCTATACATTACGTGTGTGTTTGTTTGCTGATAAAGTACATTTTTCTTACTTAAAAACACGTAACGGAACTGGGGGGGCAGGAATGGATTTCGGCCGTTTGAATTCATTTCAACGGGGAAATTTGATTCGATGCACAAGCAAATTGAGTTCGGTCAGGGAATGAATTCAACCTGCAAGTCGAGTTATGACTGTAACTGCCGATGTGATCGTGGCCCCCTGTGGAATTATTGGGCGTTATTGATTCAAACGTGGTATCGAGTTTCGTTTTCAAAGCGGGCCGTGTGATGTTGGAGGAGAAATCTGTTTTGCTTAATAACCGATCTTTTCAAAACTCCACAGTGTGTTTTCAAAGGTCCAAAAAAACGATGGGAAGGGATTTGAGGAGGAAATTATTAGAAAGAATAACGTCCTCAAAGTTGTCTCACCGTTGCTCGGGTCGATGTAGAAGAGGCCCCTTGTCGACGACATTACTCTGTAGGTAATCCGTCCGTTCTCGCCGGAGTCACGGTCCGTGGCTGTCACCGTGACGACCGCGCTGCCGGCCGGGAGGTGCTCCGACACGGTCACCTAGTGCAAAAGGCAAGGCCGGCGATAAAGGATCGATTACGGAGCTCTATCAGAGGCGCTCTGCTCGCGGCCGAACGCGTCACACGGTCGTATCTGCGGGTGCATGATACCTGATACAAGTCTTGGGTGAAAACGGGGGCGTTGTCGTTGACGTCGTCCACCAGCACGGTCAGATTAGCCTCGCTCCGATGTCTGGAGTCCGACGAGCGGACTGTCAACGTGTACCAGGTTCTCTCCTCGTAGTCCAGCGGGCCGGTCAGGGACACGCCGCCACCGTAGCAGTGGATCCCGAACAGGCCCCGGCTGTCCCCGTCCAGGTGCAGCGTGTAGGAGAGCGGCGGCCCGGAGTCCACGTCGTTTCCCGTCACGTGGGTGATCACCGAGCCGATCAGAGTGTCTGCTCGGCGGCGGCGGCGAGGGGGGGAGCGTGCGGAAGAAAGACGGCAACCATTTTTTATTGGATAAAAGACCAAAAGTTTTGAAGAGCCAAAGTTTACTTTTCCTCATGGAGGAACATCCTGTTCTCGAAGGCATTGATCTAACGGACAGGAAATGAACGGAGGATCAGCGCAGGGGCCGGGCGTGTCTCGCTGAACCCCCGCTGGGCCGGGGGAGCCTTTGTGATTAGATTACAGAAGCAGCTCCCGCCGCGGAAAATGCCTCACCTTCGGGCACTCTGATCTCCCGAGGAAGAGGAATCATGGGGCTGTTGTCATTGAGGTCGATGATGATCACGGTGAGGGTGGCGGAGCCGGCGAGCCGTGGGGTCCCTCTGTCTGTGGCCGTGACGACGAGCCTGAGAAAAGGAATCACTGTGAATTCCAGCGTCTGCGGTTTTGGCCCTTTCATTCATTTCGGAGAGGTTTTTGGGGGAGTTTTCTAACAGTAATGAGATTTTTTTTTTTCCAGAGTGCTTGAATATTTATTGGCCATTAATGAAACTTTCCATTTATACGACTTCCTCTCCCTTTACACCTGATATAAAGTCAAATACATAACATTTCTCCAACAAAAAGCCACGGATTTAAATAACAAGCCAAACTTTTTAAATCGAATACACAAATTTGTGTCTGACTTCGATGATGTTTACTAAGAAGGTTAGCTCGCCCGAAGGAAGCCGATGGAGCTTTTTGCCAGGACCATCTTGATTTCCGTGTTATTTTCCCACAATGGTTGACACTTGCATCAGCACACAAATAGGGAAGACACAAACACAGAAGAAAGAAAAGCCTAAAACGAGGAGTCCAAGAGAGTCAGAGGACGGCAAGTTCGACTACGTGCATTTTATTTTTGGTAAGTATTTACCGCCAAGAAAGCAGAGATTGAGGGAAGAGAAAAGCTGCCGCTCAGCGAGGAAAAAAGAGCGTTTCCGTCTCAGTCGGGGAGGTTAGTGCATCGACTATCACACGCACGTTTTCAAAAGCGTTTTTTTTTTTAATTTTCATTTTAGACTCGATGTTAGCCACAGTGGCGACTGAAAAAGCTTTTTGTGATTGTGCGACGGTTGCACAGCATAATTGAGGCGGTGTCATCGTGGTTCATCGTAACTTTCGCGCATTAACACGTGATATACAAAGCACTCAGGTGGGATTCGTGCTCACTCAGGCGCCCGTAACATTCTAGAACTGTGCGTGTGTCTGTGTTACTTTAGAATTCACTCGGATTTTCCAGCACAACAAACACACCGTGATAGACCGCTTGTGGAGCCAGTGCCATTTTTGTCCACGCGGGGCGCCAAAATCAAAAGAGAGAATTATTTTGGGTCATGATCTGAACTGCACTCCGAGGGTCACGGCGGTGCTGGAGCCTATCGCAGCTGTCGTTGGGCGAGAGGCGGGTTCACCCGGTCGACAGTCGATCACAGGGCCGCATATAGCGACCATCCACTCCCGCGTTCACACAACTGGGGCAATTTAGAGACTTCAATGAACCTCCTGCGCATTTTTGGACTGCGGCAGGAAACCGAAGAACCCGCGGGAAACCAAGGCGGACGCGGTGAGAACATGGAAACTCCACTCGGAAAAGGTTGGAATCGAATCCCGGGACCTTCTCGCTCCGAGGAACCACCACGCTGCCGTGCCACCCAAATGGAAATCAGTCGCCTGCTAATTGTTTTGTTTCACCCACAGAAAGCGATTCAATCGAAAAGGGAAAGAAAAAAAAAACAACCCGCTGCACTGCATACGGGTGGAAATGGAATCGGGTTGCATCAACTCACTTGGTCTGGGTCCAGATCTCTCTGTCCATGATGGCCGCCGTGGTGATGCTTCCGGTCAGCGGGTCGATCTTGAACAAACCGCTCATGGCTGACGACCTGATGGAGTAGGTCACTTGGCTGTTCTGACCCTGGTCCAGGTCATCGGCTGCCACCTGAAGAAAAGAGCGCAGCGGATTCGGAAATGAAAAATAGACACGGGCCTTCTTTGAAACCGCTGTTTCGGTGAAACGTGAACCGTCGAGCAACATTGGCGGCGCGGTCTGAGCTCATTAAAGGACTTCTACGGATCTGGCTTCGTGACACGAGCGCATACATACAGGAGAGACTCTGAGAGGCCGGACAAATGAACAGTCATTTCTCCAAAGCACTGAAGCTATCCAGGCTTCTGAAGTCCACGGCTTCACACCTCAGCGACAGCCAACCATAATAAACTGCTAGGGGACAAGGTACTGCACCTGGATAATTGGAAAATCATATCCCTGTGCCTCTTGAATGTAAGCTACATAGTTCTGGAGTTGGAAGCGTGGCAAATTGTCATTGACATCTTGCAGGACTATGTTAACGGCCATGTAGGAGCTGGAGGAGGCCGTCTCCGCTTTCACCACGAGGCGGAGTTTGGGGGTCTCCTCGAAGTCCAGCCCTTCGGATTTCTGGACCCAGATTTCGCCTGATTCAGAAAAAAAAAAAGGCAGCGATGAGCCAGCCATTATATTTTGAGAACTTTTTTTATGGTGCGTGTTGCCATCTTTGCACTTACCAGTAATGGTGTTTATTCCAAAGGATTGCATCCTGTTTCCACTGAAAAGACTGTAGCTGACACCGGTGTGAGAGCCATCTGGATACTGGGCCTGCGTCTGTGTAACCACCGTGCCTAAAAAATGAAGTAAACAGTGTTGAACCATTTAACTGTACTCAATTGCCCTGTATTTTGAGAGGGGGAAGAGGGAAAAAAAAATTAAACATTGAGTGATTCAAACCTTCCGCAGCGTTCTCCTGCAGACTGACGTCTCGTGCCGCGCGCGAAAAGCGAATCCCCGTGTAGCTCTGCTCCCTGATGTAGATAATGACGACCCCCAGCGAGGACTGTGCCGAGTTGCCCTGGTCCATGGCCTGGACTATCAAGGTCCTCTGGCTTTGCGTCAGGCCGTGCAGTTTCTCCGTGGCCTGGATGTCCCCTGTCAGCGAGTTAATGGCGAAGCCCTTGACCGGGTGGGCGAAACGGTAAAACACGGAGCCGTTGGCCCCGAAGTCCTTGTCCTCCGCCCTCATGGTGGCGAGCACCCTGCGGCTGGACACGCCGCCAGCCGAGACATTGACGATGAGCGGGTCCTGGATGAAGAAGGGGGCGTTGTCGTTGACGTCTTGGATGTAGACGGTGACCTGAGCGGTGGAGTTGCGCGGGTTGGAGGGCGAGGAGTCGGTGGCGCACACCTCGAAGGTGTACGAGGCGGTTCTCTCTCTGTCGAGGGGCGCGGCTGTGATGATGCGGCCGGTGCTCTGGTCTATGATGAACATGCTCTTGGAGCCACGGCTCAGGAAGTACATGATCTGACTGTTTGGCCCCCGGTCCAAATCGCTGGCTTTCACTTCGAGCACCAAAGAGCCGATGGGCACGTCTTCCGACACGTCGGCCGTGTAGCTTCTGCTCTGGAACTGCGGGCCGTTGTCGTTGACGTCCAGCACGTTCACCTCCACCGTGGCGGTGCCGCTGAGGGGGGGCTCGCCTCGATCCTGAGCCGTCACGGTCAGCGTGTATACGGCTCGCTTTTCCCTATCAAGGGGGCGCGAGGTGGACAGCGCGCCTGACTTTCGGTCCAGGCGGAAATCTCCAGAAGGGTCTCCGGCTGGAAGAACAGCGACAAGCTCACGGTCAGCGAAGACAACAAAACGTTGATCGACTGGACGACGTTTGGACGCATTCGGAGACAAAACTCACCCGTAATTCTGTAGCTTATCTCCCCGCTGTCCCCTGCGTCCTGGTCGGTGGCCCGGAGCGTGAAAAGAAGTAGCGGCTCCACGTTTTCGGGCACCTCGATGCCGTAGTAAAGCCGCCCGAAGACGGGGGCATTGTCGTTCTCGTCGAGCACCCGGATCCTCACCGTGGCTTTGGCGTAGTTGGGAGGAAGGCCTCCGTCTTTAGCGTAAACTGTGGAAAAATAGAATTTCAGACGGCGCGATCACAGGCTTTGAAAACGAGAAGCAGGCCTGGACTGAAGGGGTTCCACACAGTTCCAGTTTTGGAGGCCCGGTGAAGCAATATTAATGAAGTTAGCAAGAGGACATCTTGAAAAATGGCCCCGACAAATTTAAGATGATTAAAGATGAAGTTCGCTTATTCGGGGGTTTCGGGGGCTTTATTAACCCTGACACTTTCCCGGATTCCAAAAGTTAATGCGTGCTTTAGGACAGTCCATTTGTTTGGTGCGTTCTGGAGTTCTGTCTAAGAGGGATATTGGACCGTCTTGGCTCAGCGGAGTCTCTGGACTCAAATGACATTTGCACGAGCCAATAGGCACGCAGGGCCCCTTGGTTCCAAACGCCCAAAACATCTGGGATGTTTTCACAAATTCCTCTGTGCAGTCAAATGTAATGCCATCCTGTTTTTGAAATACAAATTCCCACAAACGAAGAAAAAGGGGGCATTCATGAGTCGGGTTTTTTCTTTTTTAATCACAGCCGGCCGGCGAGTACAAGTCACGGGCAGATAGCATCAGCGGGAGGTATTTGGCAGCGCCATGACCGGGGTCGGATGTTTGCAGGTGGGTTGACTCCGTCCCGGAGCAAGTCATTGACCATCGAGATGGAAAAACTGGTATTAGCGGATCGCTCCGCCTCCCCCCACGCCGCAAATCCGTCTTTCAACACAGGCGGCAGCAGGACAAGAGGACGGAATTCGTGTTTGTGCATGACAGAGGGACCCTAAGTGCGGAGGCCTGGAGTGGATTTCCACATTGTTCAGAGTGGAGTCTGCAGCTCTTGTGCGCGGTGGAGCAGCTGCCGTTCCTGATCCACCACCCCCCCCCCCCCACCCCCACCCCTTGCATCGCTTGAAGATACGTTCAATCTTTTCGCGTGAAAGGGTAGCGGAGGTGTGGTTAATAGGTTGACATACAAGGCAGGGATGTTTCGCTCTGCGTCGGCGCCTCTACCTGTCACGGCGTAATACTCCTGGAGTTCCCTGTCCAGCGGCGCAGTGGTTGTTATCACCCCTGTCGCCGGGTTGATGGTGAACCCCTCCACGAGTATACCGCCGTATGTCACCTGCCCGTTGGTTCCTACACACACACACACACACACACACACACACACACACACACAGAGCGGATGAGGTTTTCACAGAAAAAAATGGCTCCTCGGTGAAAGCCAGAAATAACTTTGACTTCAATAACTTCACATCCTCTCTCGAGTCCCTGGGCTGTCTCATTTTGCAAGTTCCCGGCGGTTCTGCCAGCGATGACTATCAAAGCTATTACTGCCCCATGTCGGCTAGAGCAACCTCACTGTTCGTCCCTGTTAGCAATATGAGCTAATTTGTGTCCGATCTAATTTGTGTCTGATCTCCATCCCACTCTTGTTTTCTATCTCCTAACCGGTCGAGGCAGAAGGCCGCCCGCGCTGAGCTCCGATCTGTCCAAGGGTTTCTGCACCGTACGCCCGCACATCGGGGGGACGTTCGGTTTCTGGAGGTCGTTTTTATAAAGCGCGGTCCGGACAGCGGTATCGTGATTTGGCGCGGCATGAGTCGAACCTGTCCAAAAATTTCAATTTACGCAAAATTTCCCTGTTAGAGATTTGCGTACTTTTCTTTTTTTTAATTTTACAATTACTTCTGTTGTCTGTTTGGCAGTACGTGCGCCTCCTTCAGGTGTCTGGATACCAGATTGTGTACTAACAGAAAACTCTGGCAGCCCTATCTGTTTACTTCACTAAGTGCTTTTGGAGACACATTTTACTATCCCTCTGCTTTACGTGCGCTGACTAAGTCCAGGGGAATGCGTTCGCTTTTTATAGTTCTCAATTAAAACCAACTGTTAATCTCGGCCGCATTAATGAGTCCTCGGCGAATCAGATGATGCGGAGTTTTGCTTTAATTATGTAAACGCGGCGCTATCTGACATCTGCTGACATGCACTGTAACTTCGGAAAGATGCTTAAACTTGGCTATTCGTTATACTAAATGGATGCGTGAACCTTTTTACATTCCTGCCTGTGTGTTGTCCAATATTTCGCCGCTATTTAACTTGGTTGTTTACCAGACCGGCCAATCCGCTTCCTCTCATCGAAAACAAAAAAAAAACCACATCTTCGTTCACCTTGGTCCAGGTCAGAGGCCGACACTCTCAGCACAGTGGTCCCCGGGAGCTGATTCTCCGAGAGCTGGGTTTCGTACTGGCTCTCCTCAAACCAGGGCGCCTCGTCGTTGACGTCGATCACTTGGACGCACAGCAGCTGGCTGGCGGAGCGCTGGGGCGTCCCGTGATCCTCCGCGACTACGGTGAGGTTGAAGATATCCTGCTCCTCGCGATCCAGCGCTTTGAAGATAGACAGGGAACCTGCGGAGACGCGAAACCTGAGACGCCATTTCCTGTTTGTGAGGCGGCGGCGCCGATCGTTTACACAAAACGACTCCGGTATGAGAGCGATGCGGCCCCAAACAACAACATCACAGTGCTGTTTTCCGCAGCTAAGTGTATTTGAGCCGTTGTATAAAACAAGTGCGAACGGTTGCCGTGTGAGGGCCAAATCAAAGATAATACCCTCCACGCACTGCCTTTGCCTACCTGAATGCTACCACCACCACCACCACTGCTGGAACGGGCCAATTGTCTGGCCACAGTTTACGAGATTTTCCATCGGGGAACGCCGCAGCCATTCAGAAAGAAGCTGTAAACACAAGGTCTTGACACGCAACTGCCAGGCCTGCCGTGCTCCGTGGAAATTAGGGGCGCTCTTGCCTTTTCATTATCCTGCCCTGAGAGGGTAGAGCTTGCATTGATTCAGTTCATTTCCATGCTTTAAAATGAGCTGCAACTGTTAAAGAAAGAGAGAGCCAGGGCTGTTTTGGTTTTAACTTTTCTTCTGTGTGTGCATTTGTGTGTGTGTGTGTGTGTGCTTGTTTGTATCTTGCTAGCACTGAGATAACTTGCCCCTAAGCTTTTAATCTGGTAGGAGTTACTGGCTGGAATATTCTCACCGCGTTTCTTCTCTGATCTCGCCGTACACCCGGTCACTGATAACACGTGGGCAGAGGAAACCGAACTTTTTGGACGTTTCCAATTCCAAATTCTTGACTCTGTGCTGCCGTGCCAACCTTTTCTCCTTTTTTTTTTTTTTTTTTTTTTCCTTTTTTTTTTTTTTTTTGCAGTGGGGGGGCTTCAGAAGATGCCGAGAAAAAAAACTCATTTTTTTTTTCTCATTTTCCCG
>CAAKHD010011701.1:91151-104688 GCA_901007705.1 Fistularia tabacaria
CGTGAGTGCTCGCAGAGAACAGTTTGTCGAGTCAAAGCCACAGCCATGTCGAGTCATTTTCGACAAACAACACAACCCGCCTCCTGCTCTAAACACACAGAGAGAGAGGGGGGGGGAGAGAGAGAGAGAGAGAGAGAGAGAGAGAGAGAGAGAGGAGGAAAAAAAAACCCTGATATTTTGAATATGTAAGTGAGAGTGGAGGACTGTGGGTTAGATTACGCCGGGACACCAGAAAGAATAATAACCAGGACCTAGACTTTGATTCTGGCTTTTTACCGAAATAAATTCCCCATAAAAGAATATATTTTTACAAGCGGCCTTTCGCACTTTTCAAGTTTTTTTTAGTTCAAGGCCCCCCAACACCCGGCGTGTCTTCGGGTTACACGGTGGGAAAATTGAATTCGACGGAGCTGCTGCGAAAAGAAGCCCGATGTCATATTCCCTCCACGCGTTTGACCAAATCTACATACAGACAGTTTTACTCTTTCCAGAATCGAGCACATTCGACTTAAACGTCCTCCCGCGTGGAGAAGCGAACGGCATTAAAATTTACGAGTCGTGCAGGGAAATACCGTTTGCTGCTATGCGGCATTCGCTTGAAATACAAGGGGCCGCTCGTTCATTACTGTCCCCGTGTGGAGGTGTTGCGCAAAACTCTCTAAAAATACCCTTAAGGTTCAAAAGCGGGAGGGAAATTAAATCACCAGCGGCAGCCAGCGGTGTTCTCCTTACACTCCATCTACGTGAGTGAGGCATGATGGGAGCTGTCTTATCAGCAGGGGTGAAGGCAGCGTTTGGCTGCGTACTTAGCAAAACAAGCCGGGGGATTCCAAAGATAACCCGGGCGCTTGGTGGTTCTCCCGTCGGATCGGGGGTTTTCGTGGGATTCTGTGCGGAAGCGCGACAGGTTCGACCGGAGTGAACCCCTGGCTTTTGGACGGCCCCGGGCGCTCTGGCCCGCGGACGGTGTCCCCCATCTGTCGTCCGACGTCGAGCGAAAGGCCGGTTCGAATCGCTTCCCGAGCTCCGTTCGCACAATGCCAGCACGCAGATGTCTGTGCCTTTTCAATTTTTTTCCCGGGGATGCCGCACCTCTGCTATCACCGTCTCCGCTGCGCAGCTATGAGAAAAAGCCCCTCTGTGGAAATAACTGTTGCAGAGACGGCGCGCGGAAATGAATGATGTAGAACCGAAACCGGCCAGGAAGGGGTGAAACTGAGGCTATGCTAGTTTTTAATCATGCTCGCCACATTTTACAGCGCCCAGTCAAACAAATCCATCTCACGAGGTCCTCTGTGAAACCAGCCAATCAGGACCGAGGCTCTGCCAATCCAAATAGGCCACAAATGATGGAGTCCATGTATAAATGTTTGCCAAATGGGAAATTATCGCACACATCAATCAACCGCCGCTCGAATTCCCTCCTCCGGGTGCACGTCAGACATATAAGCAAAGTCGCAACCCTGCAAACACTCGGGACGCGGTTTCACTTATCGCGTCTCGTGACGCCCGCGGAGCAAATCTCTGTGACCAAGTTCACTCCACGCTCTGATTGCGCCGAGAGCCGCTCTGGAGACAGCGGGGATTTCGACGGCAGAGGCGAAGCACAGAGAAGGCGGCGGAGGCTACCGTGTCCGCGGCTCAGAAGAATAACCGCGCGCAGAGCAAAGTTCCGAAAACGCTGGACGACATCTGTAAATCTCTTAAGCTTATATTTACGACTGAGACCTCTTTTATCTCGCTTGGCTACCCGGGCGTCGTAACTGGAATCTATAAACCAGCTGGCCGTGCAGCTGAGATGGGTTTTAGTTACGCCGATAAGCCCGTATATCTCCGTTCTTTGGGATCGGGAGCGGGGCGAACTCCATTTCATAAAATTTCGGGGGATCGAAAGAGGCGAGGGTCCCGGTGCGCTACCCAACCCCCCGATAGCGCACAGCCGAGAACCGCAGCGCACGTTTAATCGGGGATTCCGAGGCGAAAGCGAGGCCGGTCACGTGATTATCCTCCGCAAGGTGGTAACGCTTCAAATATAAATTAGGTAACCCCTGATATTTCACATCAAATGTAGCTTAAACAACCATTTCAAAGACACACAGAACCACGCCTGTAATGCTAAAATCCCGCCGGGCCAATTAGGAGGCACCGTACGATACCATTGGAGGGCAGGGGGATCATTAAAAGACGGTTAAGAAGAAAGAGGAAGGTGTAGGCTCAAAGAAATCTAATGAGTAGGCGAGTTGCAGGAATCCGCGTCGAGAGCTGCTTTGAGCTTTCGCAGCTGGTGTGAGGCCGTCTATTGTCCTGGCATCGCATCTGAGGAGAGCTGGGAAAGGAGGGGAGAGAGGTGGAGACCTCCTGGAGGACCGTTTCACTACTCGCTTAAGTGGCGGAGATGTACAGGTCAAAGACATTATTGCGTGTCCTTGGCCACCCCAAAGCCCCCGGGAGGGAGACCACACCGGTCCGGCGGACGGAAGAATCCCACACAGCACTGACAGACATATCAAAACACCGAGCGTTCACTTCACAGACACGACTGCCTGGACCGCGGCCAAACATGTGTGAGAGATTTTTGTTTGTGCCGCGATTCTGAACTCCTTCACTATTCCTACAAAGAGCCCTCCTAAATATTTCTAAAATCCCAACCCTTTGATTTCGCCTTGCTTTTGCGTGCGATGTCCACGGGGGAGGGAAGAGACCGTTGAGAATCGCCCGGGCCAGCCTGCGGGTTCCTCGCTCGGAACACGCTGGGGCGCAAACGGACCACCTGGTTTCCTTCAGCCGCCGGCGCTGCCCGCCGCTGAAGGAGCGTCTGCTCTGCTCGCAGAAACGGGTCCTCACAGTTGGCTTATTAGGAAACTCTCCACGGGTCATTCGAAGTGAAGAAGCCTCTCGGATGAGGGCCTGAAACTTCTTCGAGTGAAGAAATTCAAGTCCATGTGCCATGACGAGAAGATTTGGACAAGAATTCACCATGACCTGGATGACTGAGAACCTCCGCGGACGACTCGTACGTGTGTTTGCTGGAGGCCTAAAACTGCAGGAGACCTACAAAGGGCATTTTTGACAATGCATAAAACCCTTCTGAGAAGAGACTTGCTAAATGATTTGCTTTCGACAAACTAGACAGAAAAAGCAGCATTTCGTCCTATCGAGTGCATCGCCCGAATATCTGGGGAATGAGGACGGGGGGTCGGGGCTGTCTTTCTGGCATATTCATTGACTGGCAAACTCTGTCTCACTCAGGAGACAGAGTGTGGCTTCCCATATCAACTATATCACTGCAGCACTTCGGTTCACTCATATGAATGTGGAGGATGTCGTCGGAGGGCAGCCGGCCGGCGCTACGACGACCGCACAGGGCTGAAGAACAGGCGGCTGGGGGGTGTACCGCAGCGGGAGGGGGACATGTTCAGCCGTCGGAGAGTCAGAGGACGAGGTCTCCTTCGGAAAACATCGCCTACTCCAAACTCCGACTCCCGTATAAATCTAGCACAATCGTCTTGATTGCGTCTCGCGAAGGAGCGGACAGAAGCTCAGCAGACTGACGGAGTAAATGTCTACTTGACAGCTAATTCAGCAAAAGCACCTAGCCTTTTAAAAGACTCTGCTTTGAGACAGACTTCGGTAAATTAAAGAGAACAAATTGACTCCAACGCAATTTGGCCCTTGTGAGGGAATAACGTCGAGGACTTGACGTGTTAAGTGGTGACGCTGTTGGATTTTCTGCGAAATGCACCGATCCGCGCTCCGTCTCTTTGCAAGTCTCTGCGACGCATTTAGGCGACAACGGATCTACAAGCGCGTCTACGGCTCCGCTGGCGGAGCGGAAGGTTGGCGGTTCGATTCCAGGCTCCTCTTGTCTGCGTGTCGAAGCGTCATTGGTCAGACACTGGAGTAGCCCCAAGTTGTACCCAATGGCCCGGTTCGTGAGTGTGTGAATAGGTGAATGCTAACGAACGTAGCGTGCTTTGAAACATGTGAAAATTGCCCTATCTGTTGAGACCATTAGACTTTTGGGTCAAAGTCAGGATCTTTCGTTGATGGTTTTCTCGCATGGGATGTTTGCACATGTTCTTTCGAATCGAAGAGGTTGTCCTGTATTTTTAAAAGAGACTTTCTCCAAAAGCCCAAAGTGTCTGTCTTTCATCCCAACTTCGCGTCTGGAAGTGATCAGGCCATCAAACCATTTAAGGAGAATAGAGTTTCAGAAAGGCTAAATGGGCAGAGGGGATCGATGTTGTTCAGCGAACAAGAAAAAAAACAGGTAGAGGGAATGGAATGGAAACTGGATTCACGGCCCAAACGTCCGTTTTTTTTTTTGCTTTATTTATTTTTGGGTTTTTCAGACGATCAGACGTTGCATCCCAGAGTCTCCTAAGTGCAGCATGAATCATAAGTTATACATGAAGCTCCTCCTTTAGACTCCGGGCTGTTTTCCCAAATCTTCCAAGGTGAACCGTTTCCTTTTTAACGCGGACCCCGAGCATTGGAATGATCGCTTCGTTAATCACGACATAAGCGTTACCAAGGTGACGCGATCAATTCAACCGCCATTGATCAGAACCATAGTTATTGACAGCCCCAGCTTATGATGGACCCTCACGCCGTCCCTGAAGGCAGAAGCTCAGACATGATGAGACTTTGTGATTTTATCTGGAAAGAGGAACCTCAAGGTAGATCAGAAATGGAGAATGCAGCCGTGCACGGGAGACGATTTGAATGAATCCGGGCAGAATTGAACCGGGGACCTTCTTGCAGTGAGGCAGAGTTGCTGGCCGGTGCACCAAAGTGCCCCCCTTCAAAGAAATATATGCGACAATATGCACAAAAATGGATAAAAATCATTTTTAAAAGGGTTTCACGGCAGAACTGACTCCGATGGACGTAGAAATATCATGAAAACACAAGGGGAAAAAAACAGAAAAAGAAAAAGAAAAAAACTGGCTGCAACGCCTTGAATACAAACATAATAGCTTTTCTTTTCGAACCTCTTTGTTGTGGATTAGATTACTAAGACATAAACCACGAGTGCCAGAAAAAAATCTGGATGTGTAACTGAAAAGATGAAAAGTTGTGAAATTTAATTTTCGAACCGCGAAGGAGTGGAAAAACGATTGTGTCGGACCGGGAGCCGGACACATCGGCGGCCTTGGTGTCGCCTCACAGCTGGGAAGGACGCAGCCATGACGTGAAGCGCCCCTCCCCGTTTATTTAGCAGGGTATACAAGGGAGAATGTCGAAGGACGGTTTTACTTTTCGGTAGAAAAATAAATATCACAGAGGCGTCGGCGCGCTGGTGTGAATGGCATTAGCCCCCCCCCCGACCCTGGCCACAGTGAAGGAACGGAGGCAGCCCAGAGCAGCTCAAAGGCTCCTGTCAGGATCCCGGCCTGTTTATTTTCCAAAGGTCAAGCGGGACATGCTAACCTGCAATTAGTTTCTTACGCATGCTGATTACTGTTTAGACCCGTCCTTTAAAAAAAAAAAAAAAAAAGAAGAGAAAAAGAGAAGAAAAAGAAAATTGCCTCGCTGAGGCTTTTTACCCTGACGGAAAAAATAATTTGGGATGAGAAATGTAATAGCCAGACGTGAGGGGGTCGGGATTTTGAACCAACAAAGCACTTGGATAATGTTATCTAATATACACATAATGGACGAAACGCTGTTTGCTGCGAGCTACCCTGCTGACCTTTTATTTCTCATCGGGCTGAAAGCGCCGGAGAAATAAAGTCCAGGTGAGAAAGAACCCGTGAAACAAAATGAAATCCCCTCGCAGTGGCCGGTATCTGTTCTGACGCTGAATCTCAGTCCTTTTGTTCTTTGTAAATAAGCACACAGAAGGGGTCCAATCACACCTCTAACCTGCAAATCATTAAATAGAGTTGCTATTACATTTTTGGATTGTTTTTGTCTCACTAATCGAAGGGGCAGTCAGCGGCTTCAGACACTGTTTATAAGACCAACAGTGGTTAAGAAGCTGCTAAAAAAAAAGGCTATGACTTTGGAACATTGAGTTTCGAGCGGAAGGCCATGTTACGGACCAAAGGCTGGTATTATTTTTGTTATTTTCATCCCGGCGACCGAGTCCTTTCCACGATGCCGAGGCAAAAAAACTTTTTGTTGAAACAAACAGATTTTCAATATTCAGAGCTGAGCATTCATTGAGTGTTGAAAGAGCAGTTAGAAAAGAGGAGGGAAAAAAAAAAAAAAAAAAAAAAAAAAAAACGCTTACGGGAAGAGAACAAAAAGTCTGAGGAATCTTTCCCGAGTGTTTCGGGCTGGTTTGAAGAGGCCGGTTCGTGTGCGGATCCCCTTTCACCAGGCATCCATCGGAGAGCCGGGCCCTGGCCTCAGCGGCGGCCAGCTCCTCCAGGCCCCGCTCGTTCTTTTCACAGCCCTCCAAAAAGCTTCGCAGAGTTCTCCTCTGCCGAGGCGGCCCAGGAGGTGGATCCCGGGGTCCGGGTAGGTGGGAGGGGACCTAATGTGAACCACGCACAGCATGTGGGGGTGCAGGAGCACTGATCTGGGCGAGCGCTACATCTGCCTGCAGTGGGTGGGAGAATGCCCACTGAGCGTGGCATGCACAAACACGGTGCAGATGCACGCTATCGAGCAAGATTGTAATCTGGTTCCCAGACATCCAAGAGCTTATTTGATGAGGCGGACGCCAAGTGTTCAGCGTTGGGGTTCGTCCTCTCATCTCTGTGGGAGACAGACCCCACAAAGCAGCTCGCCGTAGCCATGCAGCTGCCTCCCGGTTAATCCGGGAATGTGTCTGGCGACACTCGGGAGCGCCGTGTTTTACGATGCAAAAGTTGCAGAGTCACGGCCTCCGGGAACCCCGGAGGAGACGATGGACTGTACACTTTGAACGCAGGTCTTCTACAGAAACAGTCCAAGGGCTCATTTATGCCCCCGGAAGTTACATAAATAGGTCATCCATTTGAGACGCCGTCAACCGGCGCTGCCCACATATTTCCCATGTGTGCTTTACACGGCCGTGGATGTTCAGCTCTACGTCCACTGGAGGGTGTTCAGAGTTCACTTCTGTTTCGGACAAGAACAAAGATGGCGCCGTGGAGGAGCTCTTGATTATGTATTCTTGTCGAAATCTTCAAGTCGTGGCGACTGGACTTGGATGTCTTCACTTGAAGACGTTTCATCCCTCATCCGAGAGGCTTCTTCAGTTCTAATGACCTGTGGGGAGTTTCTACATGTGACTGCCAGGGAGTTGGGTGGATCTGGGTTACGATGGCTTCTTATGAAAATGGAAGAATTGATTGGCAGAGACTTGAAGGGGGTTGTTATGCTGATGGGGCTGTCGTTCGTTGGGGACAAAAGACCAAGTGTTGGTGACTACCTGGCTTGGAATGTGATAAGACAAAGCCAGACAAAGGAGTGAAACCTGCTGGATCACATGGACTGAGGCTCATGTGGAAGCTACAGGGGGCTGGAAGGGCTGGTTCTGGTGGTGAACCGGTGCAGATGGGCCTGGTCCGTGTGTGCAAATCCGTCTTGGTATTGATCCCAGTATGGTTGTTATACGTTTGGGAAAGGTTGTGTCTGAGGCCCCCTCCTCTGTTCAGAGACGTTCTTTTTTGCTAATGTACAAAGAAGACCCCAAACATAAGCAGCGCCGTATACGCCGTTGGTCATTGCGGCCATTAAAAACATGGCAGCATGTTGATGGAGAATTCCTCCCCCTGGTTGAACCAATGCCATGGCTTCGTCTTCTCTGTTCCTTTAGCACCTGCAAATACTGCTCAACACTGCCACCCCAGGACAACCGTAGGTACTGCTCCGTTAGCCCTGTTTGGCTACGCATGCGCAAGCTATACGAAAAATTACAGAATTACGCGCTAAATGAAAGCGTATTTAACGTGGCTTGGGGAAGCGAAAAAAGGGGCGGCCCCGTTCTAATTCTGGAAAACACTTGATTCACGTGATTTCAACGGTCCCTGTGCTGACAGCTCCTCCCATGTTTCTTAGAACTTCAACAACAACTAAAAATATGCATTAGGATCTCCTTGCTGTCATAATACCATGTTACTCGCAGAGGTGCAGACATGTAGACTTGAGCAAAAGCAGCATACTCCTTTGCGAAAACTGCAGTTCTGTCCCAGATACGAGTAACTGGTATGCACCGGGTGACTTTCCCAGCGCAGCAGAGGGAGCCAAATCTGTGGGGCTGCAGACGCTCCTCCAGAGGCTTCCAGCTCTGACTGCACGGTATTCTGGTACTAATGAAACACCGAAACCTCAGCGCCCCGATCCCCTGCGTCTTTCAGAGGGTCCGGGAAATTGTAGGGGGAAAAAAAAAAAAAAAAAAAAAAAAATCGAACGGCGGGGTATCTTCCAGAAAAACACTGGCTGACGGCTGATTTTTCTTCTTTGAGTAGTGATTTAGTCACCACATTTGAAAGACATGTTTATTGACAATCTTATATTTCAGCCTGCTTGGAAAAATACAACATAATCGAAACAGACAGCCTGGGAAGCGGGGAGCTTTCGCGTCTTCGCGTGTTGTTGATTACTTAGATCAGATGTGTTCGGGTACAAGAGTGGATGGCGTGGATTATCGACTGAAATAAGGATTTTCAGTATTCACAGCAAACCAAGCCGTGGAGAGAATATATTCCCGGAGGTGTTTCCCTCCTTCGAGTTCATCAGCAGCTTTAATACCAAATTGTTCTCTGGGTTTTAATCCTTTGCCCTCACAATAATCCACCAACAAATCATTTCCACACAACTCACATTGCCATGTTGGCCGCTTTCGACCAGAAAAGTTCTCTGAAGTCGGTTCCAAGAACAGTCCAGCTTGAAAGGAAGTACCCTCCTCCAAAGGGTAACGGACCACGGCAGGGACCGGTGGGGTGCGACGCTCACCTTGAGCAGCAATAAACAAATTACCGCGAAGAAAAGGAAGACGGCACAGACCACATGGACAGAAAAGTTGCCAAGGCATTCCTGTTCCGCCTGGCGGGAATAATGACCACGGACTATCAGATGGGGTTGAAGTGTGAAACACCGTGCCATTGGCTAACTTCATGCTTTTTTCAGCTGAAACGTCAATGTTCCTCCTGGAAACCCCTGCAGGCAGGAAGAGCTCGGACCTCTTCGTGACTCCACATCTTGTCGGTTCTGCCCATTTTTGTCGAAAGACGCAAGAGAACAGCTGACCAGTAACCACTGTCGTTTTTAAAGATGGCGCTCCGCAGTCCACATGAAGTAGCTGGTGTCTGGTAACGGCCGTGGCCAACCACTACTGCCAAGCACCTATGTCCTACAGGTTCCTATGGAAACATAGAGACCCTGTCTCGCAGGGGGAGCTGGGAGGGTTCTAGGAACTGAGGTCCATGGTCCCTGGTTCCGCTGTTGTCCGAATGCAAAAAGAAACGGCCTAGTTCCTGAAAAGTTTCAGAAACCGCGCAGAGTTTCTACAATGCGGAAGCTGCTATTATTAGTTAGCTGACAGTTTTCTATCGTGGTACCTTTGTGTCTGCTTGCAGATCTTTTCCGAATTGTTATTCCACCAGAGTTCTTTGGGGACATTTGTGGCATGTTATTTTTTTGTTAACTTTTGTACGTTCTGTCAACAATATGTAATTCGGGATCCCGGCGGATCAGATAGGTTGCCATTATAATCAAATCAGCTGTCTGCGCCGTCTGAAAAAGAAAAAAAAAAAAAAATCCCAAAAGCCCAAACCTTTCAATTCCCGCACGCGAGTGACTCGAGGCATGTTTTTCCTGTCTTTTTCCATCCCTTCCTGTTTTGCGGCGTGACACAGGCCCCCCCCCCCTTCATTGTCCAAACATCAGCGTTCGAGCGTGTTCTGTGCCGACTTGGGAGGCCGGAGCGATTTCAGCTTGTCTCCGAGTCGAGGCATCGAGCAGGACGCGAGCACTCGCTGCACCTCTGCTTAAGAAATTCAAACTTTGCGTGTTGACCTATATATTTCCCGCATGAATGTCCATAGTTGCCATCCTACGTCCCAGCTGAATTCCTATTTCATGTTGTTTTGTGCCGGGGGGAGTTCGGTACAGACGCTGAGGTCATCAAGGACCCACAACATCTGAACATATTTTCGTCGCCGGCTGACAAACACAAAATACAAATAAAACCCCCGCTAATCGAGGTGGTGGAACGGACTTTGTGTTTGCAAGTTGCTCGGAGAGCAGGGTGAAAGGGATTTTCCTTGTTCTAAAAGCGTCCGCTAAACCTGAACAAGGAGGCCGCCGCCGCCGACATGTCTAATGCAGTTACCGTGTCCGAGGTGCGTGTTCCCAATCGGAGATGTTCCCCTGATTCCCGAGCGGCATTTTGGGGGGAGGCGAATTCTTTTGAGGCAGCAAAGCTTCGGACGGGTTTCATTTCCTTGCGAGGGATATTTATTTGGTTCTCTGCAAAATATTTAGGTGATAGGGTAATTATATTTTATCTTGTGTACACGTCCGGCCCCCTCCCTCATGTGATTCATTTCAAACAGTCCCCTTCTGAGTATACATAAGGTAGTCAGTGAGCACTCGACTTGTTTCTCCGGACGAAAAGGAAAAAAAAAAAGACTTCCACGGTAAACATGTCCCGTCCCCCTGCCCGACGAGACTGCACTCACGCGAACTCCCGAAAAAAGGAACACACGCGAGTCCGAATCAAACATGTTCAATCAATTTGAAATGGAAAAACCCAAGTTCCAAAAGCCGAGTTCTGGTCAGGATCGCCACGGCGATCGTACTCGTCATCGGCGCCCCCCAAGTTCACCTCACACAGTACAAGGGCAGATTACATTTCATGCTCTTTTTGCCGAGCAATGAGTCTTACCAAGACGGGTTTGTTATCTTCATGAGTCTGGCCTGAGCTACGCTCCGGCATTAATTGATTGCCCAGCTGTGACAGGAGATTCCTCCTGCGAGCTGGAATGCGGCTCAGCGGCGGAGGTCCTGGACACTCCGCGTTTGAAATGGTATTCTCCTCCGCTTTGGCTTCTGAGGAGCCGTTTCACGCTAATTACAGCCGTGACTTAGCCGGAGGACTCCCATCTGACCCGTGAAGCGTCCAAACCCAGCCACGATCGATGGGAGGAATAAAACAACCTGAAGCGTCTTGGCTATTCTGTTGTATTCTGTTTTTTTTTAAAAAGTCAACAATTTCGGGTTTCTGTGGCGCCGCCGTCGCCTCACAAGAAGATTGGTCCGACCGTGGCTTCCCGGGTTCTCCTGGTTCCTCCCGCAGTCCAAGAACACCCAGTTGTTTTTAATGAGGCTCCGCATCGTCCGAACGAGCTGTCGTGTCCCCATTGTATGTCTCTATATGACGTGTGGCCCGCGATTGACAGGTCCCACCTCTCGGCCAATCAGGATGCGGTGGTAGAGCGGGAGTCCCTACAATCTAAAAGTCGGCGGTTCAGTCCCCGGCTCCAAGGTGTCCAAGATGTTCCAGATGGTTAGTGCCTTGCACGGCCGCCGTGGTTGTGTGAGTGAGTGAGTGAATGAGTGAGTGAGTGAATGAGTGAGTGAGTGAATGTCATCGGATGCAAAGCGCCTTGAAACTGCAAATTGATGAAAGCGCGCCGCAAGTCGAGACCGTTTTGCAATTTTCCATCAGGTAAGGACCCGCCTCCCACACGACACAACTCTGTGAATGACGAGCACTGAAGATCATGACAAAATTAATTAATTTCTTTTTTCCAAAGAAAGAAACAGCTCAAATCAGCAAAATAAAACAATATCATTTACAATATTGCCAAAGGTTGTTCCAAAATTATAGAAAACCAGCATCCCCTGGAAATGTGAGAAATCTCTACGTTACTACATAACTAATATAGAGAGGGTTGTATCAAATTGGCTTCAATTATTGATTAACTCATTGTCACTGTTGCTACGGGGCAATCGACATGCATAAAACATCCAGTGAAGTTAATGTTTAAAAAGATCATTGGGGTGATCAAAGAGACGGCGTCGAGATGAAATATCTTGTTGTTTTATTCTCATGACTTTGCTCTGGGGGATTTTTAATATTATTGTATTATTGGATTATTATTTGTATCTTAGATCCAAGTGACTTGATTGGGGCAAAAACGTTGCCATATTTAAAGATGTAGTACTTGGAAGTGTTTTGCCGGCTCTTTTTATTTTGGACAAGAAATGGTTATTTATGGCATTGCTTCCAGTCGACTGTGCGCCTGCTGTCACATTCAATTGGGCCTGAATGTTTTGTTTACAATTTAATCAATGATATCAGACTCATATGATAGCACTGGTACTGTAAATTATTCATTTTCAAAGCTAAGAAGAATTCTCAAAAAGTAGGTGGTTCGTGGATCGTATGACTTTCGTGCAACCGCAATTACTCGGGCGCTGTTGAAAAGAGGCATGCGTGTGATGAATCATTTAAAAAATGTTGGCATCTGCGTCTTTTGAACCCGTTTAAAATGCTAATGATTTCGATTGCAGGTAACACTAGAAAAGCTGGAAAAAACTGGAAATGAGTTATGAGGGAAATGCAATGAGGAAATGAAAAGCCATCGGGGAAAATGATGAATTAACCGGAAAGAGAGTTCATCAGGCTCGTCAGGTCGGTCTGGACGCAGTCTGACCTCTTCTGGCGGGCATCTGTGGATTGTTCTGGGACCAGAATTGGCAGGTCCTTACTGGCTCCGGAGCACAGATGACTATTTCGGACTCAGACTCGAGAGCGGGCAATGCAACGGCGGCGTTTACCATCGGGAGGAAAACGGTAGTTCGGCTCGTGAGAGATGATGATGTGTGACAGGGCGACAGTCGGAGCGCATAAAGATTTGCTAATTCAATTTCAAATGCGGGGCTGCCGTGTACGAAAGGGAGGCAACGAAGGAGCAGAGTAATTATGGGGGAAATAAGAAGCGCAGGACCGTGACTGGCGGCGAAGCGGCTAGCGCTTCCGCGGCGCAGCAAGAGAGGTCCCCGGTTCGATTCCGACAGGACCGTTCTATGCGGCGTCTCCACGTTCATCCCTGCTTTCTTCAGGGTTCTCTGGTTTCCTTCCATGCAGGAGGTCCATTGGAGGAGCTACATTGCCCAGACATGTGAACGATACGTATTTCTCCATATGACTTGTGAATGACGGACTGAGCGGCGGTGCGTCTCTGTATGACCTGTGACTGAGAGGGCGAATGGTTGTTTTGTCTCTATACGCGGCCCTGTGATTGACCGGTGACCGGCCCTGGGTGAACCCCGCCTCTCGGCCAATGACAGCCGGCGATAGGCTCCCGCCGAGCGGATAAGCAGTATGTACAGTGAATGAATGAGTGGACTGCAACTGATCAGGTCTGAAGATTTGAAAATGTATAAAACCAGGAATGTTGACCCGGACCAAAACACAATTATTTCATGTTTTTAGATTTCTAGACTTTTTTAGGCTTCAATTTTAGATGTTTTTAAGAGAGTAAAATCACCTCAATTTTGTTGATTTACATTGAAAGCGCGGGGGGGGGGGGGGGGGGGGGGGGGCCAAAAAAAACAAAAGAGGCGAGGGTTTCAAACAAAAAGGGGGGGG